>JAOBAT010103246.1:0-15580 GCA_026413305.1 Hydrozoanthus tunicans
TCCGCATTCACATTTGACTGTAACCACTCGTCCAGCCACTTTTGGAACCGTAGGTGAAGTGACCTCATGACTTGGGGATGAGACTGGTTATGAAAACAGGCAGTTAGATTGATTAGAATAAAATACTAACACGAATGAAATACTTAGGAAAGCCGTAAGGGGCAAAGAAGAGTCAACAGGATTTATACTAAGAATGACGAATGAAACTTCGCGGTCTTTCCATGACCGAGAAATATCAAGAAACCAAAGAACCCACTCCAGCAAAATAGACTACTCGTACTTAATATCAGCACTGCTAGATACCGACTACACCTGGCGAACACTGAAAGACAGTCGGCAACTTAGAACTTTACCTTAGAGCAAAACGCTTAAATTTGTCAATTCAACACAAAAATGCATCGTATGATTAGTTTTAAGAACATAGGTTTTTACAAACAAAACCATAACTGTTAAAAAAAACTCCATCACTTTTCCATGACCTTGGAAAATTCCAAGACTTTTCATGGCCGTGCGAACACTGGACGAGAATGTATTATTGTAGGGCAAGTGAAACTTAAGTAGTTTATTAAGACCGGTTAACAACAAGCTGGCTTAACAGCAAAATGCGAACGTAGTTAATATACAGACTGACTAGGAAAGCCAGCAAACTTCAAAAGAGAAACACAAAGAATGAAGCTCACTTTTTGTTTCTGGTGTTAGTGAGAATGTTTTGACTGGCTTCTTGTTGATTTGCAGTTCAAAACCTTTTGTATATTGCGCCGGCTCGTGACCAGACAACAAAAAGAAAAGGAGAGTAAAGACAAACAATAATGGTTTCCCGACCAGTCCGTGTATATCAACTATGATGTGAAACAAACCTCGAAAATATTAAGGAAGTCAAAATTCATTAGAAACATCAACTACAAGAACTACTTTGGCAAAGGATGATTGGAAAAAGCACAACACAGATATCCACTTACCTGTTTTGCCCTTTTAAGAGCGCCCCGTCGATACATGAAGTCCTCGCTACCCTTCACAAACACCATTTTGTACGAATTAAGACTGATCTTGCATTCGATGGAGTTCTCAACCTCCATATCTTCCATCTCGTTCTCCTCTTCTTCCTTTTCGCTGCAAAACGAAATTTGAAATTTTGGTTACAACGGAGTTATGATGAATAAAGAATTAATGCAATCTTAATTGAGATTTGTAGTTCAAATAAAAACCCGTAAGGAAACTTTGAATTGACTTGAAAAGCTGAATGTTGTGGTTTTGAAATTTTTCAGGACTTTGCACAAAAGTAGAATTGCTGGAACCTATTACCCAGCTCAGGAAAACCGAAAGTCAACGCAACACTATTACCATTTCAGTCTGAGTTACAAGTGTTTCTCCATTCTTTGAAAAAGTTCTAAGAACCTTTACGCGAGGGAATTCCAGAACGTTACTCACGCTGTTTTTTTACTTTCTTTGTTATTAGTTTACTGGATTCACGCTGAGAGTGAAGAATGAAACTCCACGACTTTTCCATGGCCAGAAATACCGAGAAACCAAAGAATATACTCCAACAGAACAGGCTGCTCGCACTTTTAATGCCATTAGTGCGACATACGTGTGTTAGTTGCGTTTGCTTTGCTTATTTATACTCAATCCTTTTACTCTTCAAAGACTTTATTCACCAAAAACCACAGCTCAAGGGAAAAAATCCCCCCAAATTCCACGACCTTGGCCATTTGCCCCAAATCCATCACTTTTTCAGGCCTGGAAAATGCGTTTTCAAATTCCATGACTTTTCATGACCGTGTGATCCCTGTTGAAAGTAAAGTTTTCCAAAGGCTCACCTTAGGTTTGTTTCACTTTCTGCTTCATCTGTTGCAGACCCATTTTCACTCTTCGACTCCTGATCAGGCGACTGTCTCCTAGTTGTTGGTCTTCTCTGGACAGTCCTGAAGGAACAACATACTTAAATATTCAGACAACGAACAATACTATTTTCTTCTTGATTGCGTCAGAGAAACGCTGGAAGAAAACTAGCGCAAAAAGAATGATTGCTGGTTTGAGGGATGGGAAAGAAAGATGATCAAAATATCAGGCCGCTTTTTCACAATTTTCAAAAACACAAGAAAGTGACAAAACGACGTTTTTAGCTAAACATGATGATTGAACTATTTAAATCGCGGAAATATTTTCTACACTTACCTTATTGTAGAAACAGAAGGGAGCTTCCGGTAAGCGAGACCGAGTAGCCCTTAGTGTTACATACAGAAGAAACAAAAAAAAAAAACAAGGAGACGGAGAGCGAAGCTACCAGTCCCCGCCTTGAGATGAGTTGGTTCCACTAAAATTATTTATAGACTGGCTCTCGAAGGGAAGCCTGAGGATGTTTTACCAGACGTTCGCATCAAGGATAAGTTCGATCTGATGTGGTTAATAGTGTTGTGTGAAAGGAAAATAATAGCGGAGAGCGTGTGGGGCAAGTACTGTCAATGTCAACAACTTCAAAAACTAAAAATAACTTTAGTGGGACCGACATATCCTGGCCAGCGCCATCAATGTCCGTCATTTTCTCTTGAAGACGGTTAAATCCTCCCTGACACTCTTAAGCCCAAACCCTGAGAGGTGAGTTGCCTAAAGCAGCATCCCTTACTGCACGTGTAAACTATTAACCTAGAAACTCGAATTTCTATCACTGTATGTTAACATTGAAAAGGTAAGATGATTGGGCGAACAGGGCAGCAAAATGATGGAAGAAAAGGAAGCATGCTATTAACAAACAAACAAGTTACGTACCTTAGTAAGAAAATTGGTTTCTTGTGAAGATGTTCCTTAACTTCAGTGGAGACTTCCTCACTTCCCACAAACCTTTCCACATACTCGTTCCATTTCTGGATCAAGAGGGACTCAACATTAGAACAATAAGACAAGGTGGTTTCCAAAGTACAGAGTTTCTCTAACTTTATCTTTGTTTAAATTATTTCTCAGGGAATTTTATGGACTGCTAAAACATAAAGTACAGTCAATCCTCTCTTAGACACCTTTGGAACTATCCGTCTAAGAGAGGTGTCCGTCTTATAGAGACTTAAAATACAGTAAATGACGAGAAAACGCACGGCAGGGACCAAGATTTGGTGTCCGTTTAAAGAGGTGTCCGTCTTATCTGGGTGTTTCCGTCTTGAGGGGCTCGAATGTAAATTCTACGTGCAAACCTCCCAAATTCGATACCTACCCAACTTAGACAACAATAATGATACTTTGGCCAGAAATAGTATTCCACTTGGAACACATGCACGTTTTGAGCAATGTGGTCATTTTCAAATAATCAAACTCTAACATGCTGTAATGAACCAAAGGCAAGTGTAAGGGAAATATTGCCCCGAGCGGGAACGAAACCGCCGACACCCGGATCACATGGCAGGTGCTCTAACCATCGGCACACTCTACTTGTTAAAAATGATGCTAAAATGTATCTTTTACTCCCACTCAGCCCCTTTTATTATCAAAAACAGTAATGTAAAGTACTGTGGTAGTTGACATTCAAAATAAAACAAATTACATAGCAGTAACTCAATAAGTTGAATCCTGGACCTTCTCTGGAACCTTCTACCATACCTAAACCTGCGTTTGGACAGATTGCCAATGCCAAACCATGTAAAACTAAAACTGGGCCCGCATGTGTTGAATTTTCTGACTGTAAGTATGTGCGACCAACTCAACAATTTTCAAGAACCTTGAATCGTTTTAAAAATAATTGTCTTCGATATCAGAAAAGGAAAATTCAAACTCACCTCAACTTCAACCGGATCCTCTGAATGCGAATCATCAGTGTCCAACAACTCCATGCTCATCTTACAGATTGTCTTGTCTTTATGCTACAATTGAGCAATGGGAACCGTCAGAGCATGATTTACAAAGAGAACATCATTAACTTATGCACAGACAAGATTAGCGTACAAAGCTGTGCCAAAGAAGACACTAAGTATTATGTGCGAATGAAAAGCTGAAGTCGAAACTACGATTTTCTAAACGGGCCTAGCTGTTCAAATTTTGATTAGAATTAACATTAAAATTTTTTTCTCTGTTCTTGTTTGACTGATTTTAGCAGTAACTCTGGAATTGACAAGACAGTTTCTTTCTAAGAACCAAAATCTTTCTATATGATAGAGAAGAAATTACTACTTGAATTTTGGCTTAACCTAGGATTTAAGTTAACAAGTCTTTGAACAACCCAGCCATCAAGGTAAACTTTGGCCGGATCCCAGTATTCACTAAAAACCTAGAATTGAGTGACGCCGATTTAACAGAAGCAGAAAATAGCAAACTCACTAAGTCTATGCATGCTGCATTAACTGTTTCAAGAAGATCAGGTGCGGCTAAAAAATCAACAGCTAGAAAGAGACGTGCTTATACTGTTTTATGACCGATTTGCAGTCAGCACTACAAACACTTGTGTACTGATTGAAGAGACTTACGATTATGATCTTGTAGCAATTCTCATCTGCCAGTAAAGACTCTGTTTTCTTCTGATAAGCTGCTTCCGTCAAAGCACGAAGGGACTGCGTGGCCGAGCTTCCCCCGGTGGCTCCATTTGGCTGCTCTTGTTGGTAAAGCTCGGTAACTTGGATGCATGTGTCATCAGTGACAATTGTGTGCAACTATCAATAACATTTTGCAATCGTCAGTACACTATCATACTAATTATAAAATGGTAACTAAAAGTATTGCTTTAACAAAATTCTAGTTTCATAACTGAGGTACAAAAAAATCCAAGACTTCAAAACCACACAACTGTGACTTAATATGGCACTTTGACGAAGCTGAAACTACAGGCAGTGAAGATGCAAATGTTGACGGAGTTGCTGTACTGCATGATTAAACAAAATTTAGCTTGGAATGGAAATTTCAACTACATTGCAACAGAACTCTAGTAATAATGGTAAACAACTGTTTTGAGTTCAAAAACCTTTTTTCAAAAAAAAAAGTGTCCATTTATGTTTGTAAAAATAAAACTGAAAGGTAAACTACTTGTTGGGAAAAGTACTAATGTTCCTATTATTATTAAGGAAACAGCAGATATCCTTCTTACAGTTTAACCTCTCTCACTCCCTTCTCCCCCTTCAAGTAAGATCAAAATTTAACAAATTTTCTTACGAAAAATTTTAAGGTTTGCAGGGCTTTTTACAGCTCACAAATTTTTAAAGTCTTAGCTGATTAAAAACGACAGAAGTGTGCATGTGATAAATATGACATCATTTATGCAGATACTTATTTTCTTTTTTCAAAGTTTAACACTTCCCAATCAACCTATGTTCTCTTGCAGTAAGATCTTCAGTTTGATAAAAGAGTCTACTTTGAACCTTTAACATTAAAAAGGTTCTCAGTATAAGCATGGAAATTGTTCATCATTAGACCTTGTGCAAGGTAAAGTGAATAGCATGTTGGCAAGGATGCACGGCAACTGTCGGTACACACTGACCTGTCTGACAATATTCTGCACTAACTTGTCCATGGTGAAAGTAATGTAGGCATGAACACCGAACATTTCCCGACAGGTATCCTCAAATGTGTTGGAATCCATGTTACCTAAAATAAACAAGTCAAACTGGTTAAAAAACGACTATGGGCAAAAGCTACACTTGTTTCTTTCATTCTTACTGAGGATGTGTTTGATAGAGATTTGTAAGAGTAGAAAGATTAAATATCTAGAACAAGTTTGCAAAGGGCTTTCTAAAACTGTATACAATAAGACAGTTAACCAGAAATAAAGCTAAAGATTGAAAGGTAAGTTCAGTTGACAAAACTCGTATTACTGTTACAAATATTTTGTAAAAACGGGAACCTGGTGAAATGAATATACCCCATCCCTAATAGAGTCCAAAAAATGCATCCTCAGTCAAAGATTACGCTGGGTGTGTATGAACAGTAAACAATTGGTAGACAGAGTTGAGCAAAATATCACAATTTGTCAGCAGATAGCAGATTCGTTATTTGCCAAAGCTGAAGGCTGACCATGGAAACTATTAAGTGAGGATTTCACTTCTTCTGACAGATCGCCACTGTTAACTAGGTGTAAAATTCAAGGGCTTTCCAGGACTTTTTTTCGAATATCAGTGCGACAATACACATATACATTAACAACCTATAACGACGATCACGAAATGAGCTTTGACACATTGTTAATTTTGGCAATTAAGGATGAAATTTCTTGACCATTTCTGGGTTTTCAAGGACTGTGGCAACATTTGATGACGACTGGAACACATTTCTTGCCCAGTCTATGGCTTTCCTGGGTTTTCTAGGTCAACCCGGTCCTGATATTGTGAGCACAAACTTACCATCCAAAAGATTTCGAACCATATCTAGGAATGCTGGGTAATATTCTTCTAGGTCAATTTCGCTTGGTGCTTTAAGTCTGAGAGCAATGGCGGTTGCTTCCTTCCTAGTCTGTTTGTCAGATGCTTCACTCTCAGCAATGATAACTGAGCATTGATACATCTTCAACAGCCTCTCGCACAGTATCTGGGAACCAAGATGAACTATTAGTCTCTCACTTTGGGAATTTGGAAAAGGAGATAACTACAGTTTAAGCATTAAGGATAGCAATACCAACATGAAGTAACAAAAACACTGTAGGGAAATGGCCACCTGCTTGTTGATGTCTTGAACACTTTTAGTGAAAAGCTCGTATTTGCTTCTTAATCATCTATGACCACATAACTTTACATGAAAAACAACATATAGAGATAACATCACAAAAAAGATAAAAGTAAAATCACCAAAAAGCCAATAACCTTTGAAGTAAGAGTCTGTATTTCAGCACAATTCTTATACAACTACTTTGGTAACTGACAACCATTGGAAGAGTTTGTGGGTTATAATAGGTAGGGTGAAACTACATTTACCCCTGCTTTTGAACCATAATAGAGAGTTTAATACCTGATGCAGCCTGAAAAACGTGTACCAAGGACTATTAACAAAGAACAAGTTGTATGCATCATCCTGCAACGATACAATAGATTCCTGTCAAAATTGATCAATAAATGCTGTCAAGATTTGAAACACTGAGCTAAGACAGAAAATTTTTTATCAACAATGTTTTTGTGTAGATATACTAAGTAGAACTTTGACAACAATTAAGTAAGTGTGATATCCAAATTGCAACTCTCAGTTGCAAATATTTTTTCTTTAACAATAATAACTAATTATTGCATATAAAACAAAACAATCTTATTTAAAATTAGAAATAACAAAAAAATCTTAAACTTGTTAAAATTCGTATTCATGTCTAAGTAGCACTGTTTTTTTCATGGAGTATGCATATACCCTGTCTACCAAGATGACCATGAAAACCTTTCATAGGTTAAGATTTTCCACCAACATAAAATTATTTGTTTACAAATAAAGTTCCTGCTGCATTAAAGAAATGGGTCTGTGAAAAAAAGCTTAAAGAGCCAAACAGGTGACGAAGCATGACAAAATAATTAAGGCAGTTGCATAGTTACTTGGGTATATAGTTTTAAAAAACTATTAATGCGTCAGTATTTAAGCATTAGCCCTTCGTCTGAGCATCTCAGTGGATAGCAACTGGTGCCCTTAAAATGATATGGAACCACTTTTCCAAGAACAGTTGAAACAAAAGTTTTGTTTGTTCCAAAATAGATAACTGAAGAGAAATCCCATTGCCTGACTGAACCTGAAGTTCAAGTTGCTGTTTTAGCCTCTGTAATGACAAAACTTCAGTGTGTCTGAGATAGCTAACCACGAGATAAAAGAAAGAGAAAAGTCTACTTACTGCCTCAGCTTCATTAAGACCATTAGTAAGTTCTGGTTTTCCTGCAATAAAAATATTGAAAATATTTTTACTCACTGTCCCTCAATTTCACTAGCGTCAAGTTATCGTCACTTATGTCATTTTTGCACTAGACCCTTCAATCCCGAGGTAAAGCTAATTCCCAACAAGGGAAGTAAATGGCAGTTGATATACATTTCATTGGGCAGTGACCCAGAGGGGGGCAGTTTTCTAGGCATTGCCAAACTTTACAAACCAAAACAGAAATCAATTTTAGCAATTTTCTACTCCAATTATAGATAATTATACTACAGCAATTACACACTTGTTGTCATGACTTTATTGCAGGTCTAAAAAGAAAATTAAAAAATGGTTTTACCAGTAAACATACATGAACCAAAATATTTGTCACTTTATTTCTTTTTAGACACAACTTCATTAATATTTTACGACTTTAACTCATCTTTCACAAAATGTTTTATAATTTGGCCTTCAAGCAAAAAACATTGAAAAACCATGTAAGTACCAAGCTATGAGCAGCAATCGGACATAAAACACCTGCAATTCACAAAAACGGCAAAAACAATGAAAGCAGAATGTAGTTACACTATTTGTAGTAGGTGTGACTTTCAGTTCATCAGACCTGTTTTCAGTGAACCACAAATGTGGTTCTCAGAATCAGGTAAAAAAGCTTCATCATCAGGTTGCACACAAATTAGACAAAACTAAATTGATCATCATCATGTGTGAAATCAACTAAGTACAGAAACTGGGTTTAAGAAATCAGGTTAACAAACTTCATTATCAGATTCTATTTAAATAAGATAAACAAAGATCTTTATCAGTTGGACACAAAATTTAGGTGAATTCATAAACATCGTCAGATTCCCCAAGAACTGGGTAGTAGTGTTAAATTATCAAATACATATTGAGAAAATTATCAACTTGTAAGCACTAATTGATAGGAAGATTTGCCTCAACAAACACTTTAACTTTGCAAATTATTTGCTTTTCATGCACAATGTTCTGTACATAACATACATCCAGATTTTGGAACCAAAATTTTTGGCCAAAAAGGCACGATATATATGGTCAGACAATATAGTACATAGTTATCATCACCTTGACCATTAAGATCCTTGGATGAGTCTTCATCATCACTCAGTTCTCCTCTGTTATCAAAGAAAAAAGAAAACCGTAAATCAGAGATCTACTAAAATCCTGTTGGACAGCAAATTTGGGTGCCACTTTTTTTAAATCTTTATCTAGTTAATGATAACTATTTAAGGATGAACTCTTGGCAAAAAGTGGATTTGTGTTCAAAACTTGAATACTTCATTTCTTATCAATATCAATAAACTTTACCACCCTACTGTACTTTTGACATATAAAACTATGGTAGTATTCAACTATCTGAAGTACAAAAATCTTCACTATTTAGAATGGAGTTTTTAAAAATTCATAATAATGACAAGTTTTTTTGAATGCTATATCTACTATCTGCCCAATAGCACTTTACAATACTGGCAAACTATATACAAATTTGTTAAAAAAAATCCAATCAAGTTTGAAGTAAAGACAATATTCCCAAAACTTACCTAGGAGCAAAAAATAGGTCTGGGACAAAGTGATGAATCAAGACCTTTATTTTTGTCTTGTCTTCTTTGTGTATGCTTGTTTGTCGCTTCATATGATGTAATATTAGTCCAGCTGCATCATCCAAGATCGACTTGTCCTGTAGAAAGATAAATTAGATTTTATTTAACTCAAATGAAAGGAAAGCTTTTTCTTTGTCCAACAATCAGTTAACAATTTGTGTTAAAGCAAAAATTACCAGCCAATTTAGCAAGCGATCAGGCTCTCTCCTTTGCTGCCTGTTCGCTATCACTGTGCACAGGAGAACCTGGTTGCAGGCTACAGCAAATTACCTTTCAACAACCACTTCTTAAAATTCTAAAAAACACATCTATGCCATTCACTATTAACTCTTCCTTTATTGTGCAGCCACTTTTAGAGAAAGGGTTAGTGTACCTTGAGTGGTCTGAAATGTTTAGTGATTTGTTACTTACTTTATATTTAGAGAGAAAATAGGTTTTATTAAAAAGGGGGTTAAAAAGAAAAAAAAAATAGCTTAACAGGTTTCTCAATTTTAAGATCTAACATGCAGGCAGCTTTTGTTAAAAAGTGTGACCCTCAGTTCATCAGACCTGTTTTCAGTGAACCAAAAATGTGACTCTCAGAATCAGGTAAATAAACTTCATCATCAGGTTTCACACAAACTAGACAAATCATTATCATCATCATCATCAAATCAGGTAAGAAATCAACCAGGTGAAGAAGCTCGATTACAAAAATAAAGTTTATAAATTTTATCATCACATTCCATTTAAATCGGATAAAGAGAATAAAGAATAAAGAGTGAATAAACATCACCAGATTCCCTTAGAACTTGGTACCTAAAAAAATTGAACTGGTTAGGCAAAACAATTTCCTACCAAAGTGTGGGGCACATTGTTCACACCCCAGTTGTTACATAAAAGCCATTATTTCAAAAAGTATAGTTTTTATTATTTCAACCTATGGGATGAGTTAAATTGAACACCTAGGAAGTCCACATAAAACAGAAAAAAAACATTTTGTGTGAACTACCAATAAATGAAAAACCATTTATATAGCGCCAGTTCTAAAATGCAAAGGGTCAGAAGTTAGCTGTTGAAGGTAAACCTTGCAATCCGATGCGATAAAAGTGATAAACATAGTAGGTGAACAACAATAGAGAAAAGTTTTTCCACAAAAGTTGACAAAAAGAACAAATTACTCAACTGAACTGAACTTACCTGGTATGTGAATGTCAAGTGTGGACCATTGGCATCTCCATTGCCTTCGATTGCTTGTTCCTGTCTCTGAATTTAAACACCAGGGTAAAAAGAGTTAAAACAAAATCTTCATTACTGCTTAAATGTGGACTTGTGTAGATGCAACTTAAATGTGTCAACTTCTATGGTCCTAATTATTATCAACAAGTTAAGAATTTCATTATAAGCTACACATCGGACACAACACTATAATCAACTGGCCAGTGTTCAAGAACTGTTGGTTTTTATTCCAGACCTTACCTCGTCATAAATGTTCTCAATTTCATTCACTGTGCTCTTGGATCTCATTGCCTTAAGATCATTCTGCTTGAACGTCATGCCTTGGTGGTCAAGGGACTGCAGTGAAAAGGATCATCATTTTAGTCTCCAAAAATGTCACTCCACCAAGATTACCAACTACTCTCTTATCATCATCATCATCGCTTTCACCATAAACAACAACAACAACATTAATACTAAGTAACCAGACAAAATGTGAAACAAACAAGCATAAGTGAATCAATTATGGTCTGTATTGACTGATAATTTAAACAAATATCCAGGAGTTTTCCAGAATAGCAAAATAACTTTCCAGAACTAAACCTCTAATTATTATCTCTTGTCAAAAAACTACAACATCAACTTTAACTTCACCATAATAGCAAGGGACTGGTGTCAGTTTTAATCAATCGTTTCATTCTGAAACATTGGCATATCACATAAGACCTTTGAAGACACAAAAAACTGACCCAAATCCTGAGTAAAAAGAAAAACTTGAAACTTGTCTAAATATAAAAGGAACAAGACCTTCAGTAGGGTTTTGGTTTGTTTGTTACTTAGTCGAAATGCTTTCCACAAAACTCCAGGAGCATTCCAAGAGTACAGATAGTTAAACTCTTTTTCCAGGAGTTTTCAAGGAATTCCTTGGGTAGTACAAACCATGATAAAATAAGGGTAACCAAGCAGAAAATATATATTGAGTACCTTAAGATAATATTTTTCATTCTGGTCCCTCCAGATTCTATTGAATTGTCTTTGAGCCTCTCTCCACTCTTCTTCCTTTGCTTTAAGCCTAAATAGACAGATTTAATAATCAGCCAGTATTAAGACTGAGGAGACAGACGATGAAACTATTAAAATCCTATAGTTAAACCAACATTGATCAGCACTTTTGATCAAATAATTTTCTGGTCAGACTTCCTGCCCATTAGATTAACTTTGACAATGTCAAGGCCCTTTTACAGAAAGCTGTTAACTATGATCATCAAAAAAACTTTCCCTCCATAATGTTACTTCACTCCCTAACTGCTATCAATACCTCTGTCGCTTAAATAAAACCCTGTTTTTTACAAAGAAAGTGCTCTGCAAGCTGAGCCACGAAGAGGAATCAAACCTGCAACCCTCTGACTACCAGTCAGATGATCTACCCACTGAGCTACAGAGACTCACATGGGGAGCAGAGTCACTGGTTATTTAACCCATATTCATGTTTTGTACTACTTTCAGTAACAATAATTATAGCCTCATTAACCGATGTCCTCACCTCTTTAATACGAGGGGTACTGCTACTGCAGGAGTTTTCTTCAACCCATCAATAATGTCTGGAGCTTTGTCTCCATAAATTCTTAAGAAAGAACGAGGAACATTCAAGTTAGAGTCATATTAAGACAATTAAACAATTTAAATACCAGCAATATTATACCATGAATGAATTATAATATTTTTAAAAATAAGCAAGACTTGCACCCAAACCAGAAAATGTAAGTTAAAATTAATCATTTTATTATAATTTCAAGAAAAAACAAAGTCTAGAGTGCTAAAACACAAGAATAATTATAACTGAATAAAGTTCTTTAACCATAGAGTTCCTCTCATGGACAACTCCCACTAAAAACCAACAAAAAGTGGCTCAGATGAGGCATGTCTACCTTTTTCAGCCCCAAGTACACTAAATGGCATATTGGTAAATTCTCCCAACTAAAACTCAGACTTTTCATGTTACAAGTTTAGGAGAATTCTCTTCTCTTCAGAAGTTTTCTGTTTCCATATTCTTAAAACAAAATTATTTATTTTGTAAGGAAGAGTAGATGTTGATGAACTGTGGCTGTGGCCCAAAGGATTAACTATCTTGAGTTACCTTTGAATTGCTTTCTTATGAACAGTTTCAGACGTTCCTCCTAAACAACCGTCCATTCTGTACTTCTGCTGCTCTTCTGCAGACATCCTGGTCAAATGGAATAGTAAGCTTGGTTATTAAAGCAAGAATACTTCCAAGTCATAACAGAAACCCATGTGGTTGTCACTCAAGGGCTTCAGTTTCTTTAGCACAGACGAAATCAAATCATTAATTACTAAATTTGAAAACTATCAATAACCATATTGAATGACTCTGTATTATCTTGAAATGTTCTTCAAATAACTTCTGGGTCATCGATCATGGATATGCTGGTTTATTGTTATCGGTGGTAATATGAACAAGAACAGATCAGAAAAGTGTCACAAAAACCATCATGTAGTTTGGGTTGCAACAAAAAATAAAACATCTAATATATAAATAGAAATGCCCTCCTTTATTACTATTACCCAATGACTATCGAAATATAAAGTACTCACTAAGCAGAAAACTCGAGACCTTAACAAAAAACTCGAGACCTTAAAGCAACTTTTAAGTTACAACACACTGGTCACATACACTGGGAAAACACATTCAATCTATGAAATAACCTCAGCCTCACTAGCCATAAAAGCAAAAGAGATAAGAACCTGTCAACAAATGAAATCTAATGGCATATACAACACCCATGTGGTTGATCTGGGAAATATTTCTTATCAAACATTTTTTGTAGAAAGATACTCTCTGTTTGAAAAAATTCAACAACCCAAGCAGAAAATTATTTCCAGAAAAATTAACACTGCCAGCAACCTGAATATCACTGATACCAACTTTTAGCTTATAATGAGTGGCCAGTCTAATAGCCTTTGGATGAGCAGTTGCAAGCCTCTCACTGACATGTCTGATAAACTTTAAAGTACACTTGTAAAACCAAAAACTTTGTGAAAAGACATACTGACCTCTGTAGTTTCTTTTGAACTGCCTCCAGTACTCTAACTGTCGAAAGATTAGATTCTAAGACAACATCAAGCTGCAGAAAAAGATTAGCCAACAATAAGGACAAGGCACATGCTGTGAACTGAAAATAATGCTAAATGTAAAAAATAAGTTTGAATCTGTGCGTATTTGTGAACCTTTTTAGAGTAACAGACAAAACTTTGAGCACATGAATGCAGACCCCCAGAGGGCTAAGCATTTTACTTTACAATAAATCTGGAGAGTGATCAACATTCACTTAACAGCATTTAATTCTTAGAATAGTTTCAGGGTCTACAATTAAATAGCTTTCAGCCAATACTCTTTAATGTTTAAACAAACCTTGGCTGCTATTACAAGGCAAAAGTTACTCTCCTACTAACCTCAAATCTTTCATCTTCACACCTATTAATGAAAAAATAAAAGCAAAATATCAACAGGAGTTTCTAAGTACAAAGTCCACAAGTATTCAAACATCCAAATAACAACATGTAAGTGCCAACACTCTTTACCTGAATATATACTCTTCGTATTGAGTTTTGCGGGTCCCAGGGAAAGGAGTGTCCTCTGACCATGATGGGAATGACACCCAGGTGTCATTGAGTACCTCCCTACACAGAGCTGTTCGACCACTACACTTTGGCTGTGTGTAACTTTTAGGCAACGCCCTGTAACTTGTACCATATCTCTTGCATGAAGAGTAGTCTGCAAAACATAAGGAGAAACTACAGGATAAGAAACAGTTTTACTAGTTTTACTTTTAACAAGGGCTGACCAATTTGGCCATTGCTTATCAACTGCCAACCACTGTTTGCAAATACCACTTGTACACACGATAAACCTAATAATCATTGGGCACTATTGCTGGTTTGCACGTGATGTCATGGCAGCCATGATGGTGGTCTTGAAAAAATAATTTTGATCATTTCTTTTGTTTGGAGCACCAACATGGCCGCTTCATCTTTTGTTTTTGGTGTCTCTAGGGAATGGTTGCAACCCAAGAAAATATTTTAAGCCACAAAAGTGGCCTCTGGTGGTGAAAAGGTTTTTCTTAAACCTTATAACCACTATTTTTTTATTTGAAGCAACTAGTACCCTACACAAACAACCACATTTGTCATGCACCAAGAGTTTCTAGTTACGATTAACATATTTTCAGCTGAGTGCTTTTTTATGAGCTTCTTGGGAATGTATGGTTATCAACCCTTTCAGCTCCAGCAAGAATGATCAAGAACTAATATCTCCTTATACAACTCGTACAATGTAAGTCATTTGGTATTGAGAAAATAGATTGATTAACCCTTTGGTGACGGGCCCTTTAAATTTGGTTCGAATTCAAACCATGACGTAAGCAAGCCTTAAAACAAAGCATTTTGGCTTGTCCAATCCAATTTTTTGAATGAACTGGCTGTCAAAAAGCAGTCAATCACTATCAGTTCTTTTGTTTGCTCTGGTTTTCCATTGGTTGAGAAAAATTCAAGTTTCAAAGCCGCCGAAGGTAACACAACACGCATACATTATGGCGTCTTCATGCAAGCGACAGCGTGTTGTATTTACGGCTGAAGAAGTGGCAGAGCTCTGTGCTCAAAGTGCTTGAGAGAATGAAAGTGATGTCGACAGTGAGATAAGAGGGTTATCTAGTGGAGAAGAGTTCGAATTAGATCAGCAACTCATTGGCAGCGAATGTGAGGAAGATGAGAGGTGAGACACGTGTAAACCAAATATCTAATGACGCAACTTTCGAAAACAAAGTATAAAATCGTTGTCATTCACTAATTTATGTCACCAAATCCAAGTATTTCTCACTTGATATCTTCGTAAACATGGTAAAACCTTTTCATCTAATCCTAAGATAGTTATCGTCAGGTTCTAGTA
>JAOBAT010103257.1:0-15578 GCA_026413305.1 Hydrozoanthus tunicans
ACCGGGTTTCGTTTCTAATACATCATGTCCCACTTTTTCAAAACATTTTTAGAACCAGAAACGTAAAAAACACAATTGAAATAAAACACGCTTGAGTATTAAAACTGATTTTTATTTCAGTATTTTCCCTGTACAGATATAATAGGTCAAAGGTACAAGTTTCAGTCAACTATTGTTACATCGCCGTTTGTATTTTTGAGCTATTCACAAAAAAAATTACAACATCTAATCTGTCTCATGCCCCATGGTTCCTCGCAAATTCTACTTACTCTTCCCAATCCAATTGCGTGCCTGGGGATCGAAGAGAACAGTTAACTATTGATAATTCAGAACATTATTTCGAAATGTTGTGGTCTTACTGTGTTACTTGGTGACTTGCCCAGGATTACTGACTCACGTCCCGGGCGACGACATAATGGCTACCGTCGACTTATAGCTACTTAAAAGTAAAAGAGCTGCTTCATTCCAATGAAAGTTTGTGCAAGGACGTTCTGCTGTGTGTGGCACTTGTTTGAGCCATTGGGAAGCCTTAACCATTCTCCGTCACTGACGCGGGCGACAACGCATAAAGGGTAGATTATGAGCTTTGCTAACTCGTATTGAGGCCCATCCATCCACCTGAATCCGGAAAGTTTGGAAATTGCATTTATCTTTATGGATGCACCTTCCTTTCAAGTAGGTAGACAGGGACCGAATATTTTCGAATACGCTGACATCATAGCAATTAACAAGCTCATGCGCACAACTGCGCAATCCATAGACCAAAAATGAGCAAATTGGAATCGTTCATGCATGTACGTTTTGATAGGTGAATCATCATAACTGAACCGGAAGATGGATCGAGAGGGCAAAGTAGAAAATGCGGTTTCACCTATTAGAATTCGCGTGCACGCAAGTTTATTTTGCGGTTCACCTATACACCCTCTTCAAGCAAAAATATATCAAACATATCACGAAACTTTGGTCATCGCCAAATTTAGCGCATCATGTTAGCAAAATTTTAAAATTTCGTAAACATTTCCCAAAAACTAATGCAGGTCTTGATCTTCTGACTTTATCCATACAGAGAAATATATGGGGAAAACATGGAAACAAGGCTGTGCCCGCCCACCTTTCTTTTCATTGGAAAATTATCCGGTTTCAAACCTTCACATCTCCGTTAAATTGCGACTCTGTAGCTTTACTATCATCTATGTGCTGAGGTTGACTCAGGACTCGTTTTCCCGATAAACTGAATGTATTTCTATGCCGTGCTAGCGTGGTAAAGGTCCATTGAGGTTTGCGTCACTGCAAGTTTATTATGCAGTTACATCTACTCGGAATCACGTGGGCGAGAGTATGTTTTACGGGTTGACCTATTCGTATTTGCGTGGACAAAAACCTATTTTGCGGTTTCATTTATTTGGATTGGCGTTGACGCAAATGATGCAACTATACCAAGCAAACAAATCCATAGTATGAGAGCTTGTCCTACAAGCGATTGTTATGGCCCGAAACTAAGACACAATAAGGGGATAAAAAGAAATTCAATAGTTAACATGAAAGATCTGATTTTGTTTGGAACCAAAGAAGTCTTGGAGATGTCTTCAATACCAATCTAACAAGTTTAGAAAAACCTTGATCTGCGAATGTTGGAACAGCTTTCCCTCCAAGCGGAATGAATTGAAAATGACATTTTTTGAAGCGTGATGGTTATATTCATGAAGGCAAAAGTATAGTTGTAAACGCTGTAAAGGACCAAACGCTTGCAAACATGGTAGATAGAATCATGTATAAAGGCCGGCAAAGTTTGTACTAGTTCAATTAAAACCATCATAAGTAATTGGCCAAGTAACGTAAAATATATGATAACAAATCTCTAGAAAGTTTGAACAACTTGCTGACGTGAATACCGTATTGTTTCAAGAGTCTTTTAACTCTTCAGCCTCGTCTCAGAATACTTTTTCTTAGCACTTTTTGGCTCTTGAGAGCTCTCTACAGATAGTTTCTGTCATTCCAACTGCGGGCATGACACGCGATAGGTCTTTCAGTTCCTGTTTGTGGTATGTTAATATCTAAAGAGGCTTCTAAGCAGCTCAACCGAGTTAGGTCTTTTGTGTTCGTACCAGTGATTTCACATAACCAGTCAATGTATAGTATATATCGCAATTACAACCTTTGTCGAATCCAAATGTCTCTTTAGAGTTCGAAGAAGCATAATGATTTTCCAATTGATGATAACGAAGTTCTAATCATGTGCATTTTTGTGCCTGTCTGATTTATTCTATCGTTGTTCAAGGCTTCCTTTTATCAACTTTTAGGCCTTTCATAGCTTCTACAGGTAATCCATATGACAAGCCTTAAAGCTATATAAATCCAGATTCCCTTCTAAGAAATGCATCTTACTAACTTCGTCGTTACTATAACTAAAATCAGTTGGTGTGAGATCCAACATGTTTATAGTGCGAATATACCTGCACATCATTCATCTTTGCTTCTAACTGAATATCTCTCTAATGTTGAGCCTAAAAAAGAAGTAGATAAGAATAATGCGAGACGTGACTAAAACACACAAAGATTCAGTGGCTTAGCCAGCACTGAAAATTTTGCAGGTACATAAAGCCGTGCGAGCGCGTAAAGCACGAATAGTTAGACAGAAATGCAACAAAATCAAAAAACCTGGCGAAGATGTTCCTCCGGGGATCCCGTGCCATTGCTAGAAACAGTCTTCATTGGAAGAAAAAACAAGTACGATTGTACTACGGGACCAGGTTCTGGTGGTATTATTGTATTGCTTTAAACCTTTAACGATCTTCTTACGAGACATTTTCAATGTAAAGACGTAAAATAGAACTTTCTCAGTTTCACACTTCGACCGATTCTCACCGTACGAACCGTGACGTGTTTCTTGCACTAGAGTGCGACATGATTGCCAAAACACAAAAGAAACTTAATTTAAAAGCATAACATTGTTTTTGACTTGATTTCTCTCAATGAATATTTGTGTTGCCCGTAGAATCTCTCAAGAATCAAAAATAAAAGTTTAGCTCAGTCAGTGAATAGAGATTTCTGCTTAATACCACTGTGCAAACATTTATTGCGATCTGATGCGAATTTGTTCTCTTTCTTTTTTATTGAATCTAATTCAAATAGTTTTTCAATATTATTCTTTTCTCTATCAAAATAATTTGAAGGTACTGGCCTGCAGGCCTACAAGCTAAACAATTCACTTTCCCGACTGACGGAGATATGAAACGAATATTTCTGAAAAACAATTCATCTTCTGGTTTTGAGCGAGTTTTACCATATTGCCCGATCGCAGTTGTAAAATGAGAAAATGAACCAGCATCGAGGATGGAAAGTCTCTAAAACCAGCGTCATTACACTCTGTGGATCGCGCCTCACTCAATAAAGTTAAACTGCAGAAAGATGCTTAAATTTTGCAGGCTCATAGAGCCTTGCGAGTGGGTAAAGCACAAACAGTTCGACAGAAATGCAGTAAAATCGTAAAACCTGGCGAAGATGTTCCTCCGGGGGATCCCGTGCCATTGCTAGAAACAGTCTACATTGGAAGAAAAAACAAGTACGACTGTACTACTGGACAAGCTGCTTTGTCGCATGATTGAGAAAAAAACAAAACGGTGGGTAAATTTCACATTCACGGTTTTCGCTGCATCTTACATTGATTACAACAAGGTTCTTAACGAAAGCTGTACAAACAAGACTTTCGCTATCATTTGCCAGGACAGAACTCAAACTTATTTTGCGTGCGAGTGTTTTGTGAGTGGATCACGGGCATACTCCGCATTATACTGTTATCCCCACTTTCCCCCTAAGAGAAAAGCGTGTAATGAGAGGATGATACAGCATTTAGTAAGAACATCCGGCCTCACTGAACTCTCCCTTGGTGTGGGTCTAATCAACAAATTTAATGTCAATGAGTGAGGTTAAAGCTGTGAACCACGAACGTGCGTGAGTTATTGTGAAAAGGACACGTGACTCGAAGGACAACTGATGTGCATTCTAAAAAACTCTTAATGATCTAGAGAATTTCTCTCACGAGTATCACTTGCAATTAACCCTCCACGACGTAGCATACCAACCTGGTGATAACCTGATTCACACGAACTGACAGTGCACAAATAAACTGCTCAAAGCAATATGAACATACAACTAGATCGCGAGGAAACGATAATGCTTTGATATGGTAGACCTTTCAGTGTCGAGTGTTTTCCTTCGAAAAGGAAGGTCTCGGCAATTGCTTTTTAAAACACCAATATAAATAAGTGGTTTTCTTTTGTTCACTGCTGTACTTCACAAATTCCATTTTTGTCTCAGTCCAAAAGGGATATTCGACCTACTCACCGAACTGGTTTGACACTAAAACGTTCAGTTTCACATGACTTCTGACTTCACAAGAGCTTTAAAAATCAAATTTCTACGAAAAGAAAGATGTGAGAACAACGAAGATCGGAATCAACAGGAATTAACACTATCTATCCACGTAAATTCTAAAAACTACGTACGTGTTCTAAAGATATTACTGTCGGAACTGGTCAGGCGTGTTTTTCAAAAAAATAAATGAAGTAAACTATTGCGTTTTAGCTATTTGACCGCAGCATACTAATGATCAATTAGTTTTATTTGTTTTTCAACAAAGTTGACGAATAAATGAGTGCCAAACCAAAAATATAATTTATGATCGCTGGTGACCAGAACTAATTTAGTAAAAAGCTGACTTGAGTCTTTCAACGTGCTAGGACCGACTGCATGCCAAGTAAGACAATATGATTTTTTATAAACTCTTTTGTATTAAACTAGTTCAGCACAGCTTTTAGTTTATCCGGAGTTTACTTATACTTTAAATACCCGGCACCTGCAAAACATGCGGGATGATAACTCTTGTCAATGTTGATATATCAATACTCTAAAACTCCACGACTTTCTCCACCTTCGTACGGAATCTAAAGAAGGCGGGAATCAATTAGAAAATCCTAAAGCACACGAAGACATGCTCCAGTGGAGCGACGGAATGCAACTCTTCCTCAGTGAAAAACAATGCATCCTAAAACAAAGCATCTAAACTAATTAACAAATGCTGACATGAAAACAAGTTTTATGATAGAAATTTTAAACCTGCGTAACTGATTTTATCTTCAGTTTAATGATAACTTTACTGGCGTGAAACTCAAGTTACAAAGTTTTTAATCAGCTTTCACAGTTTTATATCTTAAATCTTAACATTTCCACATATCAAGAATGTAAGTATCATATTTTTCAATCAAATTTCTGTTTGTTCAGAAAAAAAGGGAGGAGAGGAACTCGTTACAAGGTTTCAGTAGTGGGGAAGGAGCTCCTCTTGGCCTCAGCTTAGATAAACTGAGTTTCGCGATCGTAGCAAGCGAAGCAAGCTTTTTCTTTGCAGTTTGGTTACAAAATATACGTTCGAGTTGAAGGACCGATAGAGTCTCAGTTGGTGCAGTCTGAATGAAAGTAACTCATCTTTCTTTCCTTCTACAAGAATTACAAACAAATTCGAACAAAGAACAACACCAATAATAGTTCAATATAAGTTGATTGTTACCATATGATGTTATAACGTCTAAACCAAACTTAGCCAAAAATAACACTAGATTCAAACTTAGAAGCTGTCGAAACAAGGTTGGCGAATGACTACTGATCGAGGTTCGAGGGTTGACTCTATATGTACGCGTTGGTATCTGTAAAAACACCTTTTTTGGTCTATGTAATAAAACCAAATTATCGCTATTTTTATGCCAGCATTCTTCCGCTAGTAACCTAGTCACTTTTTTGTGCAGTCAAGCGATTTCATTTCATAATTCGCTCTTGCACGCTGTTTATTTTTGGAAAAATTCTAGGCAAACTGAATGACCTTTGATGTTTGATGTTGGAAATGTTTACAAACTAGTTTAAGTGTGATTTTTTGCGGCTTTGTTATCTCCGCCTGATGCAGCTCTGATCTACAACTCGAAGCTCGAGCCCTGGCACTGTTTGCTACTTCGCCACCAAAGTGTACATAGACAACATTTTTGCGCTCATTAGTAAATGGGCATTTAGAGGCTGTGAATGACACTTTAATCTAAATAACCGAGTTGATAACTTTTTTATTGCTAAATTAAAAAAAGATACCGCAGTAATAAATGGAACAAGATGTCTCATACAACTAAACTTTTTCTAATAAAAGTTCTGCATTTAAAACGACTCAATTTGTTTACCCTGGGTACCAGAGACTGTACTCGCTCGCGAAATAGTACCTCGCGCTCTCCCTGACGATTTTGCTTCAGGTTCTTCTTAGTCGTGAGCATGAGTAAGTACAGCCTCTGGTGCCCAGGGTACTTTGCGTCCAGATCCTCAAGACGGACACCCAGTTAAGACTGACACCAAATCTAACTAGTTTAAAAACGAAATATACCAAACGAAAACGAAACGAGTGCAGCTCCTCCTTCAGCAAATTGTTTATCGTTCCCTTAGTCATAAGAACTCCAAATTACAGACTCATTAATGTCCACGTTTCTTTCATTGTCATACAAAATTTTATGTCCGAAATGGTATGGAAACTATAACTGATTTCAAAACTATTTGGTTTCTGCAAGTAACTAATTTGAAATAAAACGAACCTTTTTGTGATGTTTGTTGCTACCTCACGTTTCACGCAATTTCTTGATTTTTTTAATATCAGTTGTGGTTGACATGACTTGCTTTAGTTGCTTTGTCAGAGGGCGGAAAAAAATCTGAGTTTGATAATCGGTCGTTTATGATGGCAGACTTCCTGGGCCCTGGCGAAAGCACTTCACAATTTCAATTAATTTTTTAAACATTTTGTTAGAGAGTTTAAAAGCAATAAGCATTTGTTTTGTTGATTCTTATGTTGTGTGTGTATGGCTTGGTTTTAGATTGTAACACCTCAACCGGTCAGTCTCTCTAGCGTTAAAGTTTTTTTGATACGCTAATTCTATTCAATTGATTGAGATGACACTTACATAATGTATACAGCAAAAGCCATATCTTAGCAATTTGGTCTTAGTAATTGCGTGTCCACCATTTTCACAGTGTCTATATTAGCAACGTTTACGTTCGACCCATTTATGGACAAAATCGCAATCGTAAAACTTAAGAGTTTAAAGGATGTGTCTTTTTCGAATTCCAGCTTTAGAGATGAAAGCATCCGGTATTCCGAAATGGTAATTCTCACGGTTTCAAGAATAATCTATAGTTTTGATGAGACACATTGAAACAAATGTCTTTTGAGAGAGAAAAACCATTGCCCAGCAATATACTTCAGAGATTCTTCTAAGTCTGTTTTGTCCAGTCTGTTTTGTAATAACTTGAAAAAAAATGGACTCGAGTATATAGTTGTGTTCGGCATGAGTATGAATAGACTTTAGAATCAGTTTTCATTTTGAACTAAAACAAACTTACCGAAAGGCACAAAACCTTTTCACTATACTTCTAGCTTATTCTAGATAACCAATATACCAACAAAAGAGTAAGCTTAGCTGATTGCAGCTATAATATACACAAAATAAATTACATTGTTCAATAGTCTAAGTCCCAAATTTAGGTTTTTTTCTCCTAACTGACTAAACAGTTCTAAACTTAACTTATAAACTGAACTATTAATCGTTCCAGATGTAGTTTATTACAAGTTCAAGAATAAATGCTTATTGCTTGGAGTTTTTTTTCTCATACCCTGTGATGATATGAAAGTAAATAGTTGGTGCCAAGTTCAATTCTTGATGAGTTTATAGAAAACAGACGCCAGTTGCAACTTCTTAAACTTGGTAGAAAAAATGGTTTGCTTTAAACAAGAGTCAGAAAGTATTGTTACACGAGAACTTTCATAGCTTTAAAAGTAAAGCTTTATTTTTATCAAAATTTGCAAATTATTATTTCGGCAAAAAGAAACCGAGGATTTGTTCAACCCGAGCTTAGTATTTTTGCCCCGTGAAACCAAAAAAATTCAAATTTTGTTTTCTAAAAACTTCCTCTAGTTTAACAGTAAACCGTTGAAATATACTCAAAAATGTTAAATTCCAATTTGCAACTAGCTTGCTATTTGCCATTGATTGCAATGGCAGGACATACAGGCTGTGCCATACAATACTGTTTTCTCGTGGACTGCTCCACAGTTTGAAATACATATCTACGTCAAACATGTTTGCATTAGAATTATCAAACTCTCTATATTCGGTTTCAAAAAAACTCACAGAAACTAGTAAACAAAATCTACTTACGAAGAAATTATGATGAGTTTAACTTAAAAATTTAGTTTTATTCCAAAATCGTTTTCAGTAGTTGAGCTTTCGATCCATCAAAATGAAGATATTACAGTGAAAGCTAAAAATAAAACAAAAAGAAAATTATCACAGCTAGTCTTTATGTTTGCTGTATTTGAAATAAATCTGAGTACGAACGCTTAAGATGATGTTGTTAATCAGGGTTCATTCTTGAAAAGGAATCTGGCCAAAAATGTCTCCCGCAGCACGTTTCAGTGATTATATTGAAAGAAATGTTTGTACTGATATAGAAAACATGACAATGCACTCCGTCGCATACTAGGTGTTCTTTGTTATTCCTCACAATCAAATAGTCTGCAGGATTAACTACCCGGCCGGGTCACGCTACTATACGGGAGGATAAAAATGGTTTCTCTTTTTTCTAAATTCAGAACTCGGTATTGTTCTATAATCCAATATCTGATACTCCGTGTTGGTCAAACAACACCAAACTAAACAATTTATTTATATATCCGGTTTGAGATATTGGCCCCGACCATCGGCAAAATAGATTGTGTGTTAAGTATATAAATAAGGTATTTCATCAAACTTTCACATTCACTTTAGTGTTTACTCTTGCTAAATACAAGTCGACTCGGATGAGTTGAGATGTCGAGTTCAAAACTTCAGTCAGCCTTTTCGCCTGTTTTTGGGCAAACAACACTCTCTAATGAATCGGTTTCTTCTCGGATGGCAGAAAGATTTTCGCCTCTGCCGTCATCGAGTTATAACCCAACTTTGAACTACCATCCGTACCATAACTACCCTTCTCCTTGGTGGCACAACATTTGTCAGGGGCCGATGTCTTGTTGTGGGCCGGTCTCTTCACTCGACAGCTACCACCAGTACGGCACAAACCCTGCTCTGTGGCCCGCCGCCATGTCTTTTGTCAACGGTTGTTGTTCGTCATTCTCTTGCCAGCCAAAACTCAACTTGGATTGTTCACGCTTTTACGAAAAGCCGACACAGTCGTATGTTGGTCTGATAGGACAAGCAATCCTCGAATCTCCAGAGAAAAAGCTAATTCTCAGCGACATCTACAACCACATCTTAACAAACTATCCGTACTTTCGGAATAAAGGCACTGGCTGGCGAAACAGTATTCGTCACAATCTTTCCCTTAACGATTGTTTCGTCAAAGCTGGTCGCAGTCCTAATGGAAAAGGCCACTTTTGGGCAATAAACCCACTTTATTTCGAAGACTTTGTCAATGGCAACTACAAGCCGCGTCGAATGAGCAGGTTTGTTGGTACAAGATCTTACGCCGCAGCTTACAAGAGTTCGGTTCCGTACTCAACACGCGAGGAAAACGCGACGAAGTCGGGTTGTGATAAATGCAAGGAAGAAAAGCTGTTCTGTCATACTAAACATGAAAACGACAAAGCGAGCCGAGCAAACATCCTTTCAGAGCTGAGACAAGTAGAAAGGTCGAAATTTGATAGGTTCTATGAACAGGAGTTAAAGGAACCGAGAGAGCCCGAGAAATGCTTGGAGGCTGAAATAAAGTCTTTCAATGTAAGTAATCTTCTCAGATACCAAGACGAAAAAAGTTCCGTTCGTCGAATATCTACCAAGAACGGTAAAGGAACATTGTAAGAACACAGCTAATGAACTCCAGATTATTCTATATTAGGTTTGCTAAAGGCTACGAAACTTTTCTACTTAAAAACTGCAGAAATGTTTTTCTAAAGGAAAATTTATCAAAACAGTCTTTCTGTTAAGAGCCAAATGCAGTCAGATTTAACAAGGCAAAGAGATTTTATATATACCAAGCCGAATGATAGCTTCTCAAACATGTGTACAGAGCTTTGTTTCTACAAAGTTTATTCGTACTTTTGACATAGAAACACACAGGAAAAGCTTCGAAGCCCAAGAACAATAGAGTCTTTAAAATTGAATATGTTTTCTATTTCCAATAATTCTAATATATAAAGATGATGACTGAGATCTGAGGTTATCCAAATGTACAAATAACTTACTAAATGTATTCGTCAAACAAAAGTTTGAACAACATAAATCAACGTGATTTTGTTAGTGATAATGAAATTTTATGAAAACAAGAATCAATAAGGAACATTGACGAACGCGATATATATCCTACAGAGGCCATTGGCAAATACATCGATTCAGCCAACAGATGCCAAGTCACAAATAATCTCAATTGTATATTATATAATGCTGTAATAAACGTACTTTAATTATATAATAAAGTGTAGGATAATAAGTTCCTCTATTCAAGTTGTTGTTGTCGTCGGTTTAACTTAAGCAGACTTGTGAGTCATCAGAAGCTGTCGTTTCTCGACGGCTTATAGACGGAATTGTATTCGGCTTATAATGAAGACGAGAATATTTGAGCAATGTACCACTGGATCTTAAGAAAAAAATAAGGTTCAATTTGAAGTAAGACTCAAGTAGTTGTTGTTTAATGAACCCAACTTGACACAACAATTTTGATTGAGGTTGGTAATTATGGCCATTAATGTAATTGTCCAATCACTCGTGTCTATCCAGTGACGCACCCAAGCCCTTAAAGATACTCTCCAACATGTCATATCTCACAAAGAGCCGGAAGTTTTTGGACGCCAGAAATCTAAATGAGGGACTCGAGATATTGAAATGTTGTTGATGTTTAAATAGGAAACGGTAAACAGAACATTTAAAACTGCATGAATTAGCTAGAAACGAAGCCACGAGTTGTGACAAATCCGGTTGGAATGTAAAGCTCCTCAACCCACTCGAGATGTCACTTCAGTTTTCTAGACTCAAACTCAATGGCTGTTTTCGTTCGCTAGGGATACTTTTAAAATTTTCCTTTTCTAAATAATCTTCTCTTCAGAGTTAAGAATGTTTGTTGGTTACAAAACATGTTTATTCTTTCCTGTTTGAGGCTCGTGCATCGAGAGCAGAGTTAAAAGAAGGCAGCTAAAATAAACTCCATGACTAACATTATAAATGTATGGTGAGTGGTCAAAAACGTGTGTCGTTGAAAAGTCCATATACAAATTGCTCTTACAATTTTTTTTGTTTACTTACTTATCAAGAATCTGTATAGACAAAAATATTTTTGGTTTTGTGTTATTTTTTCAGTTTTTCTTTGTTGTACATACGAAATACCCTTTGAGCTAGGTAATTCCATATGCTAAAACAAGTCTATCTGCTTTTTTTAATTGTTTTGGAATAAAAGCAAATTAAAAAGTTGTAGAAAACGTTACTCTTCAGAAAGAGAAGAGAAATACACCAGTATGTTTTGATTTCTATAAGTTGTAAATGGTATAAGTTGATTCCGATTGGCTACCTGCTTTGACAGGCGAATTCCATTGATTTTTACGTTTAACAAAGGCAGACTGAACCGGAGTTTTTCTGTAAAACGGCCATGTTGCTTTCTTGTTCAATTTCTTGTTGTTTTTAAAACGTCAACAAAACTTTGTTTTAATGGTATTTTCTAGTTTGAGTGGGCTTAGTCTTAAGTAAGAAGAAAGAATTTCATCCCCGCTCGGCCTGATCTTGCACTTAGTCAGTACGGTGTTGAACAAAATGTCCAAAACAGTTTTATGCCTGTTGTACAAACTGTATGTATGTATTCATTCTACACATTATTATTTCAATCAGTCGTGAATGTATAAATGTTGAACCGGCCATCAAGGCTTTCAGCACTGTCTGGCCCTTTCTGATTCGTATACAGCGTTCAGTCGGCGTCAACTGGTTTCACAACCAAACTGAATTGGATAAGCAGTTTGCCGTTGATTTCCTATTTTGCTAATGATATCGCAAATTAAATTTTAAAAAATCGAAACGTTTCGAGAGAGCTAGATGCCAAATAAACCCTCGTTAAGATATATTGGAGGGAAAACATTTCGGAAAGTTAGTGCTTTCTGGTCATATTGTATTATTTTCTGCAATCCAGGTTGGTATTTTGGTGGATAGTTTTCGATTTTTTCTTTTTTTGATATTTTACGGAACTTTGCTTTTACGTGTCGATACGACAAGTAAGATTTTTTTCCCTCCCAGTGTTGACTACTAGATTGTTTATATAATCTCACTGAAACAAAGATTGGTTCTTTATTATACACTGAATACTTTCCTGTTATTCAATAATGAAGTAATGGATAATAAATATAGGGCAGGAGATTGACTGAACCAGGCTTTCAAGCCTGAGGTAGTGTTTAGTACTCACTTTGTGTTTGTCTAAGAAACATTTGAGAAATCAAACGTATTAGGTGCTCTATAAGGAATATTGCTTAGTTTAATTGTAGTTGTGAAAAAACAAATTTACTACGAAAGTCTTGTCTAAGTTTGCTATCAGCTGAAGCTTCAATATTATGCCACTAATGAGATGTGTCAGTTTTATTTTGGTTTGGTAAGACTGACACTGCATTGGGAAACATTCCACATGATATATTTTGACTGCGAGAATACGTGAGGTTAGACTTCACTCACGCTATTACTGATGTATCAGAAATATTTGAACATCCAACAAAGTTGGCAGCAAAAAATGAGTTGAATCAAACACATCAATAAAACAAACCAGTATTAGTTTCTCTGTACTGGCCGGAAACTTTTGTTTGTTCGAAGAATCCCAAAAATACACTTTCAACTTAAAATGACGTACACTGGTTTTCCAAAATAGTTTCGATTTGATTCAATTAACTGTCGCTCAAACTCGAACCACTATTTGATATTCTGGCAACTTGCTTTCTTTCTGTATGCGTCAGCAGCCCGCCAAAGGACACGTCTGTTCTTTTGTCTCGAGTCGTTAGATCAGATAAACAACACCTCCTCGTTAAGATGTTGTACCGTCAGTTCGAGAGTTTCTGGTTCTAGATAAAAAATACCGCATGCACCCACTAAGAATATTGGAGTTTTAAGATTAAATTTTTGAGTATACAACTACAAGTTGAGCAAGTTTATCTGCTGGTATGTTTTTAGGTTTTGTAAACGTGTGCTACTCAGAATGGAGCAAGAACAATCATTCTCAAAAAACTGTAAGACCGAATTCGAACTCGTCCCAAGAAAATCCGTCTGATTCTGTTATGTGGATTGCAAACGGAGAGTTTCTTTTGTAACAAAATATTGTTTATTAAAACTTGGCTTCCATCTAGAAGAAGTTGGTTGAAGTGTTGTTTTTCAAGAATGTGAGTTCCGTCAGCAACAACGTGACGTCATAGCATTGAGAGGTACTTCAAGTATGTATTACCAGCGTACCTTTTGTTCGCGGATTACCGAGACTTTCGAAAGGGCTTCTGTTATGCTTTTTAGTTTTTCCCTGATTAAACCAAATTCAATATCAATGTCAGCTTTAGGCCATACTGAACTGTAAACGGCGATGATTTAATAAAATGTCGCATCAAAATAGTGACAAGTCTGATCCAATTCTAAGAATCGGCGCCCCTTTGTTTTCCTGTTAAACAGGTACTGATTTTTAATTTACAATTACTATCTAAAGATTTTCCTTTTCACGTACCCAACAATTAAGAGCACAAGAACTGAACCAGGTGTGCTTGATAAAACACCGAAGTTTTGTTTGCCACTAGACTATAAACATTTAAACTATCCTGGTTGGAAAAGCCCCAAGTCCAATATCGTTGGTAAGCGAGTGCTGGTGTGAAGCTCAGTATATAGTGACGTGCTCAACTGCATGCCCAAAGGTTTCGTGCAACCTTGTATATAAGGCACTGTTAACGTATTTTGCAGTGACCTGCCGGTGAAAGTTTTTTTCCTATGGGTTTTTGAAGTTCTGAAAACTGATCATGAGGTTGTCAAGTCGAATAAATACGTGAGTGAAACAATGCTGAAACGATATGCTAGGCGGAGTGTCTATTCACTAATCATGATGTATTGATGTTTCAGTTGTATAAGATCCGAGTTCTGCATAAATTAAAAGTAAAGCCCTTTCCAACAACCTCGACGTCCACAGAATTCCTTGTTTTAAATGTGCTAGCAAGAAACCATTAAAATCAGTATAGTTCTACACCTTTTTTATTCGCGAGTGCATGAATTGAACGTTGTCCGTCAATATTTCAAGAATCAAGATATTGTGCAAGTAGCTGTATTTATCCAAACAAACAAATTTAGCAGAGTTTCGCTGTTTCGAATACGATAACATGTTGACTGAGTACCTGCATAATGGCCTCTGGCCAGCCATTACTGTTCAGTCGGCTTACTGTTCAAGTCGCTTTTAGCTAAAACTTGGTTGTGTAATGTGAAGGAATTATGATCTTCCCGTCATCTTATTCTTTTCTACTCTTGCACAAGCACGTACAACGGTAATTAGATAGACTTGCTTTCGAGCCAAGAAAACATAGTGTACTTGGATCTAGTGGTCAGTTAAAAAAAATCAAAAGACAGTCACATTATAAGCCACTCACTTTGTAAAACGTCTTTTAAAGAAACTCATAGTCATGCAAAAATAAAATTGTTTCCTGCATCAGTGTTTGGTCCCAGCAATAAAATAAAGGAAAACTGCACCTCTACCATTACGTCATTGGTTGTTGATGTAGTGCTGCCATATATGTTTATGGTTAATCGAGCTAAAAAAATTTACCTCTACTTTTGAAATGAATTTTAAATTTTCATTATCAGTTGTTAAATACCGTTTTCAATGTCAAACAGGCCATAGTTATGTTAGTTTTTTCGACCGTCACCCTAATGAATATATAAAGAATTGATTTGCATAGGCGGTACTTGTATGCAGGCAGTGCTTCTATGAGCTGTGTGCGGCTGTGACACGCACGAGGTTTTCCTCATGTGGCTAAAATTATCTGAACGTATCTGAAGCCCTAACGCGTCCAATATATCGCGGCACTGGCCAGAGAACTCGTAATCAAAACAACACTGAAACGAGTTCAACCATTCAAAGTCATGCCGTCCAGCCGTAATCAAATCAAACTTAAGCCGTACAGAAGTGAAACTAGGGCGGTACAAACTTACAGTCGCCCCGCCAGTGGCCCGGCGGCACTATGGCGGGGAGTTTGTCAAACAAACCCAACCCAGCGATTTTTTTATGTTGGGCTTAAACTTGTCGTGAAGTTGTTTCTCTATTTGCGACGCCTTCGATCAGTTCACCTTTTTCAATACTTTTGCAAGTAATTATTTATTTACAAAAACGGTAGAAGAGTTTTTGAAATTAAATGGAAGCACAACTGATGAACATGAAATGTCATTGTGCGTTCTGTTTTTTTAAGATAATACAAGACTTGGTTTGGTTGGAGGTGTGTTTGTGTGTGTGTGTGTGTGTGTGTGGGTGAGTGTGTGTGTGGGTGTGTGTGTGTGTGTGGGGGGGGGGGGTCTGTAACATGTTACACT
>JAOBAT010103268.1:0-15578 GCA_026413305.1 Hydrozoanthus tunicans
AATTCTCCCATCCAGAACCAATACTCTTCTAAATTCTCCCAAATATAACCCATACTCTTCTAAATTCTAACTAGAACGCATATTCTTCTAAACTCTCCCAACTAGAACCCATACTCTTCTAAATTCTAACTAGAACCCATACTCTTCAAAGCTCTCCCAACTAGAACCCATACTCCTCTAAACTCTCCCAACTAGAACCCATACTCTTCTAAACTCTCCCAACTAGGACCCATACTCTTCTAAACTCTCCCAACTAGGACCCATACTCTTTTAAACTCTCCCAACTAGGACCCATACTCTTCTAAACTCTCCCAACTAGGACCCATACTCTTCTAAACTCTCCCAACTGGGACCCATACTCTTCTAAACTCTCCCAACTAGGACCCATACTCTTCTAAACTCTCCCAACTAGAACCCATACTCTTCTAAATTCTAACTAGAACGCATATTCTTCTAAACTCTCCCAACTGGAACCCACACTCTTCTAAACTCTCCCAACTAGAACCCATACTCTCCATGCTACTAGTGAAGGAGAACCCTTAAAGTAATATGCAGTGTGTTACAATGTATGAGTTATGTAAGAAGAAGTAAGATACCTGTGGCTGGGGTTGTAAGATTTCATATTCAGTTTTTGTGTTTGTTCTTTAAGAGGCAAAACCGAGCTAGAAGGAGAACTCACGTGTAAAGAAGCTTCCCAAGAGTTTGTATTCACAGCAGACTCGGTGATACTTGGTTGTCCTGGTGTGCTGACGCTGATAGTTCATGACAAGTACAACATTCTTTTGCGAGATGCACAAAAGATTATCTTAAAACCAGGTAATACAGTTAGGTTACTCTCTTGGAGGGAGATTATAGCAAGTTATCAGAACTTTTACATGAAAGCTTTCCCCTCCCTCCTCATCTTGCCCGAGTACAATTGCATGTAATGAACAGAACTTTTACGTGAAAAGTTACCCCTACCCCCTCCTCTTGCCTTTTGCTACACTTGATCTGTACAGTGAAAGACCTCGGGCGAATACTTTCCGGACAGACCTCCAACCCGGTTGTTTGATATAGTTATTTTTGCTCAGAGACTTCTGACTTAAAAAACAAGGTGATTCTTTGCCATTAATCGAGTCCGTCAACACATCACTACCAATATAATATTGAAGTACTCTGTGTATCCTTTTCCTGATTTATCGCCAGATGATCATAGAAACACTGGGCGACAAGGAATACTTTTTATCCAATCGTAACGTTTGAGTAGCATGGTTGTCACTAACGTATTTCAAAGTTGCTGTTAGACTTTGACAAAACCGCTTAGCTGTTAGTTAAGACAAAGCAGTCTACAGAACAAGGTGTTTTCAGTTGGCAAAATGTTGGTTTTGTTCATTCTGAACTGGGTTTTGAAAACCGTGTACAGGACCGGAAGTATTTTTCCTTCAAAAAAGGTACTGTTGATATTTTAGCATACCCAAGCCCATCTTTTTTTGCTCCAATTGCCAGGCTGCTTGATCTTTCCCATAAAAATGATAGATATCTAATAGATGACATTAAGTATCCGCTTTTCCAATTATTGAGTGGAAAAGCTGAAGAGTACATTGGGATGAGTCTTGATCCTTTTATAAAGAGGAAATATAGCAAAATCTGGTCAGTGTTAGTTCATGCACAGAAGTGACTGTTGTTGATTCTTTTCACTTGACAGGACCTCCACATCACATAGAACTCTCAAGTCAAGCATTTGACAGCAGCGACTATGCCCAAGCGCATAGTGCCAAACTGATAAGTAACTGCTACCTCGGGGCTCATCTAATGGCTTGTGTATGTGACAGAGGAGGGAACAAGACGCCCTTCAAGACGACTTTGGCATTGACGTGGGTTCCTTCCACCAGCGGACAGCAAGTCTCCAAGAAAACCAGCCAAAAGGGAGAGGCTGTTTTCCAATCAAACGTGCTGCGGTGCACATCAAGGGCTGACAAGGAAATCAAAATGAAGGTTTCAAGCTCTGAGCATCGAAGCCTGCAGGTTTGTTGAATGTTTCCACAGGTAACCCGAGTCTTGAGTAACCCTAGAAATCCGTAATTTTCGAAGAAAAGGCAGAATTGCAATAAGTGTTTGCTGCTTTAAATGGCCAACTTTAATCGGCGTGGCCGAGCGGTTTATAGGCTGTTCGACTCGTAATCCTGGTTCTCGAGTTTAATTCCCGGTGAGAATATTTTGTTGTGTCCTTGAACAAGACACTTGAACCAAACTTGTTCCTGTCAACTCAGCCGTACAAATGAGTACCAGCTTCTAATGGGGGCTAACTTGCGATAGATTAGTATCCTGTCTGGGGGAGTCAAAGACTCTCATCCGCTTGATACTACGGAAACTGGCAATAAGCGATGTCCTGAGAAAAGCCTGAGAAAAGATGAAGCTTTAGCATAGCTTTATGTGGCCATTATTTTCTCATCTCCAAATGCTCTACCTAAAAACTGTCCGTGTGGCTGTTCTATTAAAACTGAGTCGTGCGTTGTAGAAGTTCCTTCCCAACCAGATCCGTTGGCCGAAGAAGCAGCTAAAAAAGTAATTGCGGTCTTGAAGGAAAACCTCATGGGTATATTCTTATGACCCCCTAATCTTAGGTTATGCATCTACAGAATTCCAACTTAAGATCAAAGAGGCCATTCATATTCATTTTGAAAAGCCTTCACTCAATTCCCAAATCAAGCATGTAAACATTAAATTGTCTTTGTAATTTCTTTATTTGTCTTTGAACATTACAATTACCGTTGTCAGATGTTGTGATTTTACTCTATATGTTCTTTTCTTGATTAATGTAGAAGTTTGCAGCTGTATAGAAAGAAGGAAACCGCTTCTCAAGTTTGATTTGTCAGAAAAAACTCTGAGTCACTGACGGGAATCGAACCCGAAACCCTCTGATTACTTGTCAGATGCTCTACCAACTGAGCTACAGAGACTCACATGGGGAGCCAAGTCAAAGGCTGCTCTGTAGCTCAGAATTTTTCTGATCACTTAAACTTGAGAAGCGGCTTCCTTCATTCTATTATTTTCTTGTTACACGCATTTCTTGCACCACTTAAGATGATACTTGTAGTGACGTAATATGTTTGGTAAGCTAAAATATGTTGTGTGTTTCCTTAGAACTAAATCCCCAAATAATTTGTTACTTACATTTATAGAAACGTAAACGGTGGAACAATTAAAATTTCTAGCCATCTACGGAATAGACTGACGAGACTCATTTTGGACGGACATAGTTGTTCATCCTTTAATTCATGTCTTCAATTTAGAAATTTGTTTTAGAAAGTTACTGAATTGTATTGTATAAAACGATTGCAGCCTGCAGTCGTGAATGCAGCGGTGGAACAGTGCAACCGAGTTAGGGCTGTGGTGGTGAGGCTAGCAACAGATAGACTTGCGGCTTCCAATAATTTCCCTCAAATAAAAGTAAGTTGGATGCAAACTCAAAAAGCATTCTTATTCAACATACTACCTATTCAACCATTTGTTTACATTGGAAATCCCTTCAGTTGGTTGTTACGGCCACAAGAAGTAACCACAGGGTTAAAGATGCAGAGTGGCCATTTCACCTAAATATATCAGGTTGCCCTGAAAGAACAACCGATTGCTGCCTCAGGGATAGCATGACAAGTTGTTGATGGTAGGGAAAAAACACAGAAAGCAAGTAAAATAAGATGATAGTAATTATTTTTTATTAAAGGTAAATGGTTTGAACTCAAGAGTAATTTAGAGCGTATGGTGAGATCGTCCGGGTTAGTTTAGTCCTGAGAAGGACTGCAACAACCTGTGCAAAAGTCATCTTCACAGTCAAGACTTATTGATTTTCATTTAATGTACCTGTTTGTGAGTCTATGTGTCTGTTCGCACGTGCACGTCAATTCATGTGTATGCGCGTACACATGTCAAATCATGAATATGTGTGGTTGTGTGCGTCTGTGTGCTCGAGCCTATATTCATTGCCCGGGCCCTGGACACTTTTTGTCATAATTACATGTTTTATCTCTTAATAGTTTATAACAGAAGAACATTTTCAACACATGAATGAGTCGTTTAGTTACCAAATAATAAATTCTCTCTCAGATCGATTGCCAAACCGAGGACAGTGTTGATGTGGATGCAGTAAGTCATCTAACGTTAGAAATCCGCCAACCGGATGGAAAGGTTATTCAGGCTTCGCAGGTATACCGCAAACCAGTGAACAGAGAAGGGCTGGTACTCTTTCAACCGCTGGTATCGCGTAAGCTAGAGCAAGCTGGACAATGGGAGGTTGGCTGCAGGTTCACCGAGTACAGGGAGAGGTTCAAGACAGTTCTTCCACCAGGGGATCATATCACTCAGTGCTCACCTGTTAGATTTAACGTACAGCCAGGTCAGTCCGCCAATCGGAAATAATAACAAATCACAGCCAACAGCTCGCCCTGTTATTTAATGAAAGTTTGTTTTAAATGGAATCCCTTTCCTTAAAAGGCAGTTGTAATGGAAGTCGGCCATATCATCATCCTATGCTTTCCTACCGTTTTCTAGCCTTCCTAATTCATCCCAATCCTTTCCTATCTTTTCCTATTCAGTGCTAACAGCCTATCCATTTAATCCTACCTACCTAAGTCCTACCCATCCATGTACCCATCATATTCTATTCAATCCTGACCCCAATTCATGGTATCATGTCCTACTAGATCGTATCATATCAGTTACATCTATCCTATCCTAGCTATCCCATCTTGTCTTTCCCTACTCTATCCTATTCTATTGTCTTTCCCTATGAGTATGCCCTCCTATGTTACCCTGTCCTTTTCTATTCGATCCTATCCTCCCAATCAGTATCATATTATTTCCTATCTCATCCCACCCTATAATCGCTTATCATATTCTACCCCAATCTTTTCTACCATACCATTACCCATCTTACGCTATCCTGGCTACCCTATCCCATCTAAGTTATTCTTTTCTATTCCATCCCGCTCAACCCTATCCTATCCTATATTCTGCCCTAATAGTTCTATCCTATCATGCCACAACCGTTCATATCCTTATCCTATATTATTTTTTCCTATCATTTATCTTTTATATCCCATTCAACTCCATCCCATCCTATATTTACTTTATCTTTTTCTATCCTGTTTCATACTTGACACTTCGTACTCACAGGTGTGCCTGAACGTCAGTATTGCGTTTTAAGTCATCCCGGGTTAACGGCTTTTGATTTGTTCTACATCATTAAGGCCAGCCATTGGGCTAGACGTTAGACTTAATACGTTTTAGTGCAAATCCCCATTACGAAATACTTAACCTGCCTCACTTATTTTTCGATTCCTTTCTTTTTTCACAGCTGATCCAAGTCATTTGAGACTTGATTTCTCTTCGGGGTTTCCCAGCGTGCTTAGTGCATCCAGTACGGCCGATGCTCGTGGAAGAACAATACTACCCCGTCCAGGGAGGGGGTAAGTACAGTTGTATAGAACCGAGTGAAAGGGTCTTTGATAGAGCAACTCAGGATCCCTTGGTTTCTTGCTACTGGGAGATCCGGCATAACAAAATATTTCATTTATTAAAGAAACTGAAAGAAGAGTCGAAATCCTTTCAAAAGATAGTCTTTCTTGAAAGTCTATCGATGCTGTACTACAGTAAAACACTGCGTATATAGGTTCTTATATAAATGGCATTTAAATCAAATTAGGCTACCAAGGTTTTTAAAATAGGTTCTTGTATTTCATGAATTTTCTTTAGTGGAATATAATTAAAATTAAATTGATTATTCATCGTGGAAGATAAATAAATAAATTATAATTGTTCTTTTGCCTCACGATTTCGGTTATAGCTAAATATACACGACTTTTTGACTGTTGCTGCTCCTATTTGTCAGACGATGGTGTAGACTGGTCTATGACAAAGGTTAAAGGTCATAATTCGGTTGGAGGCAGCAATCTCAACCAAACAAGAAAGAACCCTGTCCGTTTAGCAGGAAATGGAAAAATGTAATTTCTGGCGATTGAGTGACCTTAGGAACGAATTAGACAAAATTGTTATTTCTGCGGCAGGGTGTCAAGGTTCGAACTTGAGGAAGTGTGTTGTGGGTAATAGTTGAGTATGTAAGATGAATAGAACACGTGACCGTTTGAGCCAGTCTAGGTTCTGACTCCTGAACTACACACAGAGGAAAATTCTATATGCAATAATTTTTCATACTGTTGTAATTTGATCACTTTAAGTTTTTGCCAAATCATGACAGGAGAGTGATGTTAAATATCAGGTAGCAAATTTAGGAGTCCTTTATACCTCGGAGGAACGCGACACTGCGTTGGTTCGAGGAATTTTCCCTTTGGGTTTTCTGGTTTTTCGTACGAAAAACCAAAAAATGACACAAACCAAATGGGTCTTATTTGTCTGTTGTGTAGTGGAACAGAAATTTCAAAACTTTCCTCTCAAATTACAGAAGGACCGAGTAAAGACAGAAATACCATTTGGAAAGTTTAAAGCGGTTTTTTAATGGAGTACTCTATGAAACTATTTCCAGTGCGGCGGAGCTAGTGGAGCTACTTGCCTGTGATGAGTACAACAACCCGACGGACATTTCTTGCTCGGTGGAGATTGGTATTAAATGGCCGTCTGACCCAGAACCAGAAAACCTTACGCTACCTTTACTAGAAGGTCATCCTGTTAGAGTGCGACTATGTGATGGCAGAGTGCGGCTCCCAAGACTAAGTCTGGCCAGTCGGGTGGGGAACTTTATTGGGGAATACTTGCTGGTGTTTTCGTCACCATCTTTGAGCAACTTGGAAGTAAAGTTCTTTTTCAGTACAGGTATGTGGTAAAGTTGTACAGTTTAGTGGTAAAGGGTTGTCAAAAAAAATTTCGAGTGATTTTGTTTACCCACGATTTCAAAAAAAAAAATTAAAAGCTTCTGTTAAAACAGAATAATGGTCGTTCTTTGTCTCCTTAAATGCTGGTTAGAGCAGCAAAACTTTGATTAATAGTTACTTCTTAAAAGCTTTAGTTTAAAGAGAGTCACGCCAGACATTTATATCCACTGATCTATGAAGTAAGAACCGAAAACGCAATCTAATAACTTTCTGCTTTGATAAAACAGATTTTCAGTTATAGTCATTTGTTTTCGTTTCCAGATGAGCACATCCAACAAATCCAGAACGAGATGACTCCACTTAAAAAGAAACTTTCAGATGTGGAGTTTGCAAACAGTGAAGCAAAACGTAAAGCGAGTTCAGCCCGTGCTCAGTATCTTGCTCATTTAACACCCTTGAGGAACCAGTTCCGTGGAGAGCCAAGGAAACGAGAGGTCGTTGCACAATTGGATGCTGCCAAGGTTTCTGTCAGACAAACAGAGGCCGCGAGCACCGAAGGGAGAAGAAGCGCTCGAGGTGCTGCTGTTCCGGCACGCATTCGGCAATATATCAAAGGTAACATAACATACAAAGGCATATATAACATTGTGATATTTCATCATACTATGTCCAAATCGTTGTGGTTCGTCATTCCATGTCCTAATCGTCATGGTTCGTCATTCCATGTCCTAATCGCCATGGTTCACCATTCTATGTCCTAATAGTCAAGGTTCGTCATTCCATGTCCTAATCGCCATGGTTCACCATTCTATGTCCTAATAGTCAAGGTTCGTCATTCAATGTCCTAATCGTCAAGGTTCGTCATTCCATGTCCTAATCGTCATTCCATGTCCTAATCGTCAGGGTTCGTCATTCCATGTCCTAATCTTCATTGTTCGTCATTCCATGTCCTAATCGCCATGGTTCATCATTCCATGTCCTAATCGTTATGGTTCGTCATTCCATGTCCTAACCGTTAAGGTTCGTCATTCCATGTCCTAATTGTCAAGGTTCTTCATTCCATGTCCTAATCATCAAGGTTCGTCATTCCATGTCCAAATCGTTATGGTTCGTCATTCGATGTCCTAATCGTCATGGTTCGTCATTCCATGTCCTAATCGTCATGGTTCGGCATTCTATGTCCTAATCGCCATGGTTCATCATTCTATGTCCTAATAGTCAAGGTTCGTCATTCCATGTCCTAATCGTCATGGTTCGTCATTCCATGTCCTAATTGTCAAGGTTCGTCATTCCATGTCCTAATCATCAAGGTTCGTCATTCCACGTCCTAATCGTCATGGTTCGTCATTCCATGTCCTAATCGTCAAGGTTCGTCATTCCATGTCCTAATCGTCATGGTTCATCATTCCGTGTCCTAATCGTCAAGGTTCGTTATTCCATGTCCTAATCGTCAATGTTCGTCATTCCATGTCCTAATCGTCAAAGTTCGTTATTCCATGTCCTAATCGTCAAGGTTCGTCATTCCATGTTCTAATCGTCAAAGTTCGTTATTCCATGTCCTAATCGTCAAGGTTCGTCATTCGATGTCCTATCATCATGGTTCGTCATTCCATGTCCTAATCGTCATGGTTCATCATTCCATGTCCTAATCGTCATGGTTCGTCATTCGATGTCCTAATCGTCATGGTTCGTCATTCCATGTCCTAATCGTCATGGTTCATCATTCCATGTCCTAATCGTCAAGGTTCGTTATTCCATGTCCTAATCGTCAAGGTTCGTCACTCCATGTCCTAATTGTCATGGTTCGTCATTCCATGTCCTAATTGTCATGGTTCGTCGTTCCATGTCCTAATCGTCAAAGTTCGTCATTCCATGTCCTATTGTCAAGGTTCGTCATTCCATGTCCTAATCGTCAAGGTTCGTCATTCCATGTCCTAATTGTCAAGGTTCGTCATTCCATGTCCTAATTGTCAAGGTTCGTCATTCCATGTCCTAATCGTCAAGGTTCGTCATTCCATGTCCTAATTGCCATGGTTCGTCATTCCATGTCCTAATCGTCAAGGTTCGTCATTCCATGTCCTAATTGCCATGGTTCGTCATTCCATGTCCTAATCGTCAAGGTTCGTCATTCCATGTCCCAATTGTCAAGGTTCGTCATTCCATGTCCTATTTGTCATGGGTCATCAATCCAAGTCGAAATCGTCATGGCTCGACTTTCCATGTCCAAATTGTTACGGTAAACTCACACTTACACACACACACACAAACATACATGTCTTATTGCTACTAACATGTCTCGTGTGTTTTTAGGTACTGTGGCCGAGTTGGCTTACGTTTCGGACCCGCTTGTTAACCGCCTTCTCTCCTGGTTCCTTCAACCAAAAATGTCTGTCGCCCTAACAACAACTTCTGAGCAACAGCGAAAAGTATACGACGCAGGTTATCCTTCCTATTGCGAAGCAACGCTTTTTCCGTTTTCTAAAAATAATTACGACCCGAGCAGCGGTGCCAGGTTGCTAATCGAGCTCCCGAAACCACCAGCAAAATTCACAAGCTCCATTGAGTTCGCTGTGAACTTGCTGGAGTTTTCTGAAGAAAATGCTTGCTTAAGGAGTAGTTTGTATTGGGCTGTTTTGGGAAAAACCATTGTCCTTAATGACCTCAAGTCTGGCCAGATCTATCGGGAACACTTAGTAAAAATGAAGCAACAGTGCCCGACCATACTGACAAGAGACGGTAACATGATCGCCTCGGATGGCTTGATGGATCCTAAGAGACGATGCCCGGACTCATTTGATAAGCTGAGAGCAAACTTTGGAGAGCTGCCGCCATGTGAGCGTGCAGAGTTCCGTGAAATGAGAGAAAAGATTGACAGACTAGAAAAGCTGAAGAAATCCATGGATGAGATGGAGTCCGCTCAAGAGCTCGCCCGCAAGGCTGAAGAGAAGTTGAAGCAAGACCGTAACTTGTTGTCGCCACAGATCACCACCTTAGAGCGAGAGCTCAGGAAGTTGCGTTCGGTCTTCAATGACAAGGATAGCTCAGAGCCTGTTGATAAGCGTAGAAAAAGATGAACAACAGTAATTAGTTGAATTTTACTTTGGTTGTGGTGAAAGTGCAACGTAGTTTAAAGGCATTGAATTCCAGTTCAGTGTAGAGCTTATGCAACGTCATCCTTCAAGAAAAAGGTTGTTGTACAAAATCTTAGTTTTTGCACAATGTTTCTTCGTCAAACAGTTCCGGTTGCTGTTACCTTACAACATTAGTCCTATCAAGGCAAAACATTTTTACTTGTTCATGTTTAAAACCTTGGCGCCACGGAAGTAGTATAGTGTTAGAGTTAAATCATACTCGACTTTCTATAAGCTGAGAGTCGGTACGTATGATGCAATGTATTTTTGTGTGTTCTGGTTAGAATGTTTCGATAAGTAAGCAAAACGCAACTGCTAACTCTGTACTACAGGCATCAAAGAAAATCCGCACAAGGCCTTGAAAACCCAACAATGCATTCATAATGACACGGACAGTATTTAGTTTTCCACTCCGATGCTCTTACTAGAAAGAAAAATATTATTATTTATATTATATCTCTTGGCCAAGTATATAGACATAGGGTGTAATTAGTTCGACTGTGGTGTTGATTTCGTGGCCAGTTTTGTTACAGATATTTAGTTCTTTAGTTAGAACCATTTTTAAACAATTAAAACATTTTTCGCCAGGAACAACTTTTACACTGTCTAAGCTTTTATTCATAGAAGTCAGGAACGATGTCAAAAGAGACAGCGCTAAGCGGTTTGTTGTGAGTTCTTTGTGTCTAGGGGTTTTACTCTAGTCATGATAAGTTCACGGTACGAGCCTGGTACCTAAGCGAAGCACCGCAGTTTAAAATGACTGCAGTTTCAATATTAAGCGTAACCGCTTAGTATTGGTTACATTGAAAGAGTTCCCGAGCTTTTTTTATGGTACCGTTTTGCAACTTGCAGTGGAACATTCATATTTTGAGACCGTTGCAAAGAATGCTGAACAATGTTTTCTTCAGTTCCCGGTGTATTGTGTAATTCTGGCTTTTGTAAGCGTTTTTACAACATTTTTCTCTCAACCTCGTTCCCAGGCCATTCCCTCTTCCCCCACCTGACATTTGACACAAATGCCTGTTTATTTTTTCGTAATGAACAGCAAAAGGTGTGATTGCGTTCTCATATGCCTTTATGCATGTTTTGGTCGCAACAAACGCCGCAGACAACTTTTCCGCAGTTATACTTAACCAAAGTTTATGCTTAAAAGTTGAGGTGAGAGGGAATTTCTCCGCCGGCCTTGTATAGTAACGTGGAAACCAAAATTGAGAACTTGGAGAATAATCACTGCCGCTTGGTCAGCCCAGTTGGTAGGGCGCCAGTCCGTCGTGCGGGAGGCCCGGGTTGGATTCCCGATGCCAGACCAGTCACAACTGAGAATGTGCTTCCTTTGCTCTAACATCTATAACCTTCGCGTCAGTTAAACCGTTGGCCACGGGTAACAAATTTCGAAGGGGGCCTCGAGTCCTATTCCCTGTTCTGCCGTGACTCCTTGAGTCAAAATGGCATAAACAGTGAACTAAGCAATTTTAGCATATGAAGGGTTTGGGGCTGCTGAAATTTCAGAATTTAGTTTAACTAGGTTTCTGTAGGTTTGTGTTCCGATTTATTCTAGATTCGAGCATGTAGTCCAAGACTGCCCAACTTACATGCAAAGATGTTTTTTCTGGTCCCTATAAATTTAGCTTGAACTGACAGAAATGTCTGATCAATTTCAACTATTATTGAAGAGCCTGCAACGCATTGAAAACGTGCACGTGGCGTGTTTGCCAACAATGATACTCAGCGAAAAAAATGCATGAGAATCCGATCGAATAAGTACACGAGTTTGGCGAGGAAAGGGACTGCAACGAAGCAGAAACACATATAGGTTCTGTTTTCCCCTCCAGCACATTCTTCAGAAAAAAAATTGGTATAAATGGCCCGACTGAGACTCGAACCCACGTCTCTGGGTAATAGTCAGGCGTGATAACCACTACACCACCTTTGTTCGGCATGTTGGCAACATAGCAATTTAAGGGATAAAGAATTATCGAACGTGTATGTTCCTAAGGGGCCCAATGTTTTCTTCATTAGAGTCTGTTTTTCTGCCTATAACCTTATAACAGGGATTGGTACGAATAAATACTAAATAATATGTTGCCGGCATGGCGAGTCCCGGTGGTGTAGTGGTTATCGCGCCTGACTAGTAACCAGGAGACGTAGGTTCGAGTCCAAGTCTCGGCATTCAAACCAATTTTCTTTCGGAAGAGTGTGCGTAAGGGAAAAAAACCTATATGTGTTTCTACTTCGTTAAGAATCCGATCATTTAATTGTTTGTCTAAAAAAAGAACGGATTATTTCAAACAACAAGCCACGCCTTTACCACAGTTTTTTTCTAAGGAGATAATTCCATTCCACGTACACATGTTGCTATCGCGTGTCAAACTATTTCACATGAATTGACATGTCCGTTATTGCTTCAATTCATAGTTCAAAAGCCACCTTGAAAGAGAAATCGTTCGAGATTTTGCATCTTTCTATAACTTATAGAACTTTTTGAGCTTTTTTAAAGTGATTTTTGCTATTTTTGCCAGATATTAATAATCACCTTAAGGTCACTTGAGAACACTTCGAGATCCAACAGAAGATTTTGTTGAAAAGTTTATACTATCTGGACACTTTAAGAACGTTTGACAATCTTTTCTGTGATTTGAATTTTGAAACATCCTGTTAGTGATTAAGAGTTAAATTTGGAAGAAAAAAGCGTTTATTTATATCAGAACTCGTGTCTTGATGCAAGATCAGTAATCGTCATTTCCTTATTTAAATGTAACTTGTTTATGGAGTGAATCGTGTATGATCAACTTGGAAGAATCTTTATTTTAATAGGGATTGGTATTTATTCTTGGCTTTGATTCAAAGTTCTATCTGGTAGTTACAACGTTCCATTTTAAAAGTATGTTCAGGGTCATAGCAAGGCCGGGAGAGGCCGGGGGACCCCTGGGCAACCAAAAAATGTAAGAAAAATATAAGTGAACCTAAGAGAGATGGGGTGGTCGCCCTCCCTCCCAACTTACTAATATTTCTCACGTTTTTTAAATTGTGCCAACCATCCCCACCCCTCCCCCAAATTATTAGAGCCATGCTACGGCCCTGATGTTACACCATAGTTCTGCTTCAATCGTTGAGCTTCTCAGGCATTCAACCCAATGTAGATGAGCGATAAGCGATCACATTGAATTAGATTTGGTACAAAAAAGACAAACCTTTGCTTACGAATATCAATATGACCTACTCATTACAGCTCCGTGCTGGATAATGTCTCAAAGACCACAATGTCGCACTAAACACTGTGAAGCAAGCTAGCTTAATCACCTGTATAAAGTGCGAAGTAATCTGTCTGGCTTAATCTGTTTGTTTTACTACTTTTCCTAATAGTTTAAATCAACACTAATCAGACACTACCATACTAGTCTCGCTCGAACTTGTGATATTGAAAAATGTAACACCTGAAAATTAGTATCTGCTTAGATTTGCTTCTATTGCGACATTCTTAGTTTCGGATCCCTCTGTCACTAAACAGTATATCATCTATACACATATATTATTCACGCTCTGTTGTGTCCACCCCATCTTTCAATTTGTCTTTTTCTCTGTTTTATTGTCGTTTTTATTGTGCTTTTTATATGGTGGAAGTGATCTAACACATAGAAAAAGAACAAGCAAAAGGAAAAAGCAAAGTTACAAAAAATTGCTTAATTTTTGGATGACTTAAAACCGTGGATTCCACGACCCAGGTATGGGGGGGAGGGGGGAGATGAAGGAGTGGAGGTTTGGGCAGAGGAAGGGGAGATGGTGGGGTTTAGGAGTGAGAGAGTGTGGCGCAGAGCTCGACGAGGGGGGAAGGTCAGGGTGTAGGAGAGGGTGGGAGAGGAGTAGGGGGAAGGAGGAGGAGAGGGAGGTCACGTGGTTCGTTCTAAAAACCTGTTAGATCTGGTCATTTTATAAGGTAAGATTTTTTGGGGAAAAAGTTTCTTTAAAAGTGGTTTGAAGCCACACTGGAATTAAAAAAACATTACTGAACTAGCTTCTATTGATTTGCTAACTGGAGATTTCTATTTGCAAAGGACACATGGTCGCCCCACCGACGTGAAAATTTTTTCAAACTCTATAACTAAGTGACTCCACCTCTTTGAATGACAGAACAATTTAACTAGAGACAATTCAATGGAAAAAAGGTCCAGCGCTCGTGTACGGTCGTACGTAAGCACCCAATGATTTGACACCAGGCCCCAGCCGTTATCTAGACTGTGACGTTATTGTACAGTATATATCGCGGTGTGCACTTTTTATTGATAGAGCAAGGCTCTGAAGTTGGAGTTTATGAGCTCTAAAGCAGCAAAAGCCTAGGAAGGTTGCGGGAACGCTGTCACAAACAAGCTTTAAATCCTTGAAATACCTCTAGCTTTACCTCGGCCAATTTAATCAACTACTGTAATAACTGTTTAATTTTCATCTCAAATTTCTTGCTTTCTCTGGCAAAAACTTTCTTAAAGTCAGTTTCTGAGCGGAATTTTTAGACAGCGGGAGGGGGAGGGTGCACGTGCACGCTGTGCAGCCCCAGCCTACGCGCCTGTACTTCAGATACTTTCTTTTTATCTAAAAACATTTCTTCTAGTGCCTCAAAAGTAACGCTGAAGATATTTTCATTAATACGGCAAAAAAAAAAGAAAAGGAAAGGAAGGAAGAAAAAAAGAATGAGTGCACCGACGGGCGCCTACACATGATTTCTTTCTTAGCTAATCTCTATGTACATTTTATGTTTACCTAGACCAAGCATCAAGCAAGCATCCGAGGAGACTGGAGTTTGGCACGCTCTTTAAAGACACCCGACTCACCGATTGACAGTTAGTGACAGCGCATCCCCCTCCCCCCTCCCCCTTTAGTAGAACAACTAACTTTTGTAATGGGCTATCTATTGATGTAGTAATTTAGTTGTTACAATCACAGAAGGCAATAACTGAAATACGTTTTTATTCATTCTAAGAAATAAACAAAGACTGATCCTTGTTGATGATTTTTTTCAATCGTGAACGAGAAACTGGTTCTGCCCATAAAGCATCTTTTTCTGCATTCAGCTTTTTCTTGATAGGAAAGAGTGATCTCCACACTAGGGTTTTAAAAGATGCTGTTATTCTGTATGCCTTTTAAAAAACGACTAAGCCTTTGTGAAACGCGTGTAGAGCCGATATACGGGGCTGCATGCGCTTTAGCCCAACCAATGGTTTTGCTGAGGAAAACAGAAATTGCCGATGGAAAAATCGACAAAGCTTTGCTTGGACTGATAAAAATAACTGATTTTCCGGCGATCTCAGAAGTTTGAATCTTTAAAATTTTCCGGGGGAGCATGCCCCCGGACCCTTCTAGAGAGCTCGAGCCTATGACACTCGTCAAGTCAAGCTAAGCGCGAGCTTAGGGAAAAGGTCAAAACAATGGTACTTCCTAGGAACCCAATTTAGGGGGGTGGGGTGTTATGTGCCGCCACCTACCACCTTTTTTCAAAAAGCTGAGCAAATATCAAGTTTAATAAAATAAATATTGATAAAGTGCTTGCACCAACGCCTTCTTTGTGGAGAGAAGATTCTATAATACAATAAAAACCAATACCCCTAAATCAGGTTTTGAGAAATTGAGCTCTGAAAAAGTGGGGAGGGGTGGG
>JAOBAT010103279.1:0-15577 GCA_026413305.1 Hydrozoanthus tunicans
CCAGCCAAAAATATCAAATAAAAGATCAGCCTATGATGGTTTCAATTTAAGGCTTGGATTCCATACGGCAATTACTCCACAGAGGGATGATGTAAGTCCCAGCAAGCCAGCGATGCCTGTGTTAAGCTTCACATAGCCCATAACATTCAAAGGAAGCAAGAAATCTGCTGCATTCTTCACAGTATCAACAACAACTTCTGGCCTCTTAGCTATTCTCTGTGTGACACTCTGTCTTGGTCTTCTTTCATCTTCATCTTCCACCTTCTCTTTTCTGCCAGTCAACAATACAATCCAGTCATAAAGGTTCCTCAGGACGCCAAGAATTAATGCAGTAAACCAAAATTTGGCCTGGAACTTTGACCACTCCTTAGGGTTTGACTTGTATAGGCCAACCCGGGCTGCCCAAGTGAACTGATCAATGAAGTAATAGACAACATAGGTTGCTCGCCGAAGAACAATTAACAACCTCAGCATTTTGTCCTGAACTTGCATTGCCTTGAAACCTGCCACTGCAAAGTCGATACTCTTCCCAAGTCTGAAAACTGAATTCAAAATAAAAACTTATTCTAACCTGAAACAACGACAACTATAACCATTTGGTTAAATTATACCAGATATATCCAATGCTATCAGTCAATGATAATGGAAATCGATCAATTGATATTGATAATCGATGATAATCAATGGTCACTCTATGGCTCAAAAATTAGTGATCATCAATTGAAATTGGACATCAATGTCCATTGATCAATCAACTTTTATCAATGGAGATCAAGTCACTGGTATCGGTGGACATCACAAGCTTCTATATTTTTGTGTATACTTAACACAAGTCCAAAAGTCATTGTGCAAAAATCCAAAAATAAACAGGTGAGTTCATAGTCAGTCAGCCATCTGATCAGTGTCATTGAAATGTCAACAACTGATTTAAAGCGGAAGGTTTCATGACATGTTTGACTGAATATAGCTTAAAGTATGCAATTTCCGATTTGCAAAAGGAGAACAGATTATTTTTGTGCGCCAAGCAGTCGATATCTAATGATAAAATTGATATTTATGGATGACATCGTGATTATCAATAATCATCAATGGTTTGATATCTATCGATATTAATTTACTAATAGCTATCGAATGATACCGAAGATGATTGATTCCCATTGATTGATAACACCGAGATATATCTAGTACCTTAATACGTCCAGGAAAAACTTTACTCGACCAACTCGGGTAACCTACCTTAGCATGTCCATGCCAGACTGTGAATGGAAATTTGGGAGGTACTTAAAGTAAGTCTTTTCTTCGGTCTGTTAAGTGGCCCTTCAGGTCAGTGCTTACTGTACTAATTAGCTCCAGCAAGCATAAAAAACAGGCCAGGTAGACAGGCACTAGGAAGAGGAGGCGCATGACATACATGTAGTTTATTTCCATTACTGATATCTGACATGCAACAAAAGATGCATTTATGAGCAACTTTATGTGATTAACTAGTGATCCATGTAACTCTCAAAACATTGCAGCTCAAAATTGCATTTCTGGTACAGTGACACGTCATGATAAACAGTGCCTCCATATACACCTGGGATCAGTTGTATGAAGCCTAGATAAGCTATCTGCTGGATAAAAGCTAATGGTTGTCACTCTCAAATCAAAGATTGTTTGACTATTTGTTGATTTGTCTATCTCTGGTTGTTAAGTGAGTGGAAGATTTCTAAAGTAAGGGTTTAAAAGGTGTCAAATAACTTACATTATAGTTTTACTGCATAAAACAGAAAGCTCTTATCTGGTAGATAGCTTATCCAGGCTTTGCGCAACTGGGCCCTGAAGTCTATATTGGAAGCGAAGGAAAACTGTACCATTCATAATGTAGCCTGCATAGCAAGCCCTACCAATGGGTTTTAGAGAGATTTCCTTTTTGGCTGTGCAAAAATTGGGGCAGGTATGGAGAAAAATTCCCACCCCCTCCTCTAACTTTTTTGTTTTCGCACCAATTTTTGTGTGGCTGAAAAAAAAATCTCATCAAAACCTAATGTAGGCTATTTATAAGTTATCATTCACACCTTTCCTTGATGTGCTAATGTTCTTGTCGAGGTGTTGGAAGCGGGGTGCCCAGTTTGTAAGTCCTCGTTGTTCCAAGATATACCCAAGCAGGCGACTGCTGTATTGCAGTGTTCTGAAGAATAACGAGACAAGCAGTAGGCAGGCAGTCACAAGAGCGTTTCACTGATGCTTTTTACATAGAAAAACTAGGTACTGTAAACTTCAAGAAGAAACTTAAAAAAAAATTTTAAAGCATAATTGACCCTAGCTTTTCATGCTACAAACAGACTAAATAAATCAAGAAACTGTGGCTTAAGTGCAGTGCCATCAGTACTAGCAAAATTGCAAAGTTTCATAAACATTTCCAAAAAAAAAACTATTGTAGAAAGAAAATTTTAAAACTTGAACTTCTGTCCTTATTCTTACAGATGGATCTATGGGAAAAACATAGAAACAAGCTAGGGTGGACGAGAAAAATCCTTTTGAAATCTTCAGTTTCAATTTAATTATCTTCGTACTGTATCTCTGCCAAATTGCAACAAATCTTTATGAAACTTTGCTAATATTATTGTGCTGAAACTGAATCCAAACTCATTTTCTCTATAAACTAAATATATCTTTGTGTTATGCTAGCTAGTGTGAAAATAGTCTATAAACTAGACTCAAATAGTGTTCTCATAGTTGACTGGGTTTACCTAACTATAGATTTGTTATTATTCACAGGAAAGCAAAATGGCTTGTCTTTGTTCTTGTCTGCCAGTTGCAGCAAAGAAGATCATCTACATGATCTGCCAATGAGTATAAAGACAAGTCATCATCCAGTTTATAAAGTTAACATCATAAGATGAAGACTGCTTAATGGCAGTAGCAGTCAAAACGCTGTGTTTCATTTAGGGTATGACCAAACCATGAGACAATTGAGTACCAAAGTATCATTTTCTTAACAAAAATAGGTCTGACCACTCTTTAGGATTGTTTACCACCACAACAAATATTTTTAGGGGTCGAGGTTGCTTTTTAACCCCCCAAATAATATTCGCTGCCAGGTTAGTGATTTCAATTATGTAATACAAATTTTCTATCAGTAAATATGAAATTCTCCCCAACAACTTGTAGTAGTAGGCTATTGGTTTTGGGTATTCATAATAAGCTCTATACTGGGACCCCTTAGTATATAAAAGGGTTAAATTCTCCCAACATGAAAAATGTAGTTTTCTTTATCACAAAAACACATGTACAGTTTTGCCTATATCAGATTGTGAGAAGTTTTGTTATTCAGCTTTTTCGTACATGTACTTTCAATCGTCAGGTCCTTCTTCTAGTTAAAAAACTAGTTTTGTTTGAATTATGCAAGGAAGTTTGCTTCGTCAGTTCGTGCGTGAATTGTTCGTGACTAAGATCTGTTATATAATAGAAATTGCGTAACGGAAATTGCGTATTTTCTTTTACAATAACACCAAATTTGACTTGGGTCTTCCAAATCTGAATGACTCAACAATATTTCAAAATCATTATTAAAGAAGAGCAATTTTGCAATTAAGTCTCAAACTCAAGAAAAATATTTTGTACTTTTAACAATTTTAACAACTCAATTGTTCGCCCTAAAATATGATATTGTGAGATGAGTTACGATGATACAGTTACGAGTAAAAGTGCCATTTCGATGTAATTTTACAGAGAACAAATAACACTTAACAAAGTGAAAGAGAGAGAAAAGAGAAAACACGAAACTCAAAATATTGTCTTGTGTCCTGTTGTGTTGTGTTGTTTATAATACCTGCAAAGTTTGTCCCTGCCAATGGTCTGTTGGTGGTATTTTACAATTGCTTGGGCTATATCCATTGTGGCACAACCAAAAGTTTAGTTACGGTAACAAGTACAGTCAAATCGGCTTCAAGGAATTTTAAATTTTACGAGAAAAAGAACTTTGACCCCAAACGTGTCCAACCGAAGATCAGGTCTTTCTGGTTTGTCAGAGTACAGGTTTACAATCAGTGACCCCTTTCGATCAATATATCTTTCCTTCTGATATGTTGAAAAAAAGAACGGGACTTTTAACGAAAATCGGACAGAACGCTAGCGATGTTTTCAGTGCATGTACTTTTCCGGTGATTTCCTGCACATGTGTTGATGTGGACAAATGAGACTGGGAAACATCCGTCAGCAATGACCGTGAGAGACTGAGGTTATTGGTTGCCAAGAAAGCTATAAATATGGCGGCCAAAACAATTTTACAAATGAGGTCGAGAAAAATAGCAATCGTTTGAGGGTTTAATTTAAAGTCTGAACTAGCAGGTTTGCAGCAAATATCGAAAGGTCAAAAAATGCCGTCAAAGAAAACAAAACGACCAATAACGCCTCCTTCGGAAGAGAGTTGCGACGAGGGAGATAGCGGGTTTGTTGCAGATCCAGACCAAATATTTGACTTGCTTCCACAACCTTTTCGTCTTGTCAACAAAATTTTGTCTCTTATTTTTGATAACACTTGGGAAATAATTGAGGATATTGAGCATGATAGAGATGAAAGACGGTCTAAGGCTCAGTTACCGACATATGACTGCGGTAAACAGTTGTCCCAGCTCAAGGACATTTCGTGTCTTCTGTCCGTTGAAAATACCAACGTCTTGATTATTGCGCATAGATCTGGTCTAAGAGCTATCGATGTTTTACTTGGGCAAGTTGTTGCAAACTACGAAGAGGAACAGGAGAAGATATTTCAAATGTCTTCCCACAGTTTACAGAATGGCTTTTGTTTTATATGCACTTTGGATGAGAAAGGTAATCTATAGAACTATACAGTTGCCTATTAGCACTGCAAAAATGTATTAACTAATTCAAGATTACAGTGGCAATTTTTTTTATCAACTTAAATAGTTGATAGTTTTTAGTCTTTGCCTTTAGTGTTTGCGTTTAGCCTTTCATAGTCTTTCCTGTAGCGCTGACGTTTTTGGAATTCAGTTTACAAGTATTTTTGGCGATAATTTTATGATAATTACAAAGTCAGCCGATTGAAGCGCCGGAAAGGGTTTGTACCCCCTTGAAAAGTTTGTAAGTGTGCTCGACGGACGGATTTTAAAATGACCCTAAAGGGTTAAAATTTCCGTACTCGCCCATGCTAAAATTATGCATGCAGTAATGGCCGCCAAACTTCTCATTTTCATGCAGTTTATGGTCGCCAAACTCCTTGTCTTGTTGAATACTTAGGTTTTTAAGTTCTTCTCTAGCTAGTCGAGACTAAAAAAAATTCAAAGATTAGTCAATGCAATAAATATTTCTGGAGAGATGATTCCAACTACATATGTATTGTATTTATTGAAGAGTGAAAATACAGTAGGCAATTTTTCTTACTGGAAATGTGTATGAGTGTATGGCTTTATAGTTACCGCTTGAATCAGCTTAAGTTAAAGAGGTGACTGTGCTTTTATTAAGGTTTGGGTCTGAAATTATTCTTTTGATAACAATTGTCACAGCTATGATGTAAGTAATACATAACATTATCCATTTATTTACTGATTTATTATAGACTTTAAAATTATTTCCAGGTATTCTTCAATTTAACCTTCTGTTTCTGGCTTAATCTGTAGTTACTAGTTAATAAAGAGTAATTTTATTTAGATAAGTTGTTTTGAGTGACAGCAAACTTTTATTTCAGGCATAGCAAAAGTGTACTGCTTCAGTGGAGATCAAATTCAACTTGTGAAAGTACTTAATGAGCAGGTACAGCTGTTTATTTCATGATATGTGGCTTAGTCAGATTGTTTAATTGGACCATATTCTTAAACAAGACCTGGTTCCTCAAAACCCTGATTTTAAAACCAGGGTTAACTCTTTAAACAAAACCTAAAATTTAGTTAGTTATCATTAGTATAAATTAATCCTGGGCTAGCAGAAGTGGTTGCATGAAGAGCATGTAATCCTAGTTTGAAGAATTCACTAACATAACAAAGGTTCCCAAGATCTTGTATATTAAACCAAAAAGTCCCCAGATCCTCCTTGGTAATTCATTTTTTTCTGTTTTCTTTAAAGGACAATGTGATAGTAACTACCTTTGAAATCTCCTCTGATGGAAGTTTCCTTGGAGCAGGATGGCAAGGTAAAATACAATTAGGAAAAAATTTAAAAATTGAAATTCGATAAATTTAATAGTCTTCATTCTGGTTTGTAACTCTAGACATACAGTTGTAAAGCTTGTCCAAAAAATATTAATAAAACGAAACATTTTATATACATAAAATCGCTCAACTCATCTGCAATGTTCCTTCTCTCCAGGGGCCTCACTTACATAATATTTTTAATGACAGAGGTAGAAGTTCAAATTTTTATACCCAAACAATCCCAACTTCAGAATTTGTCTACCCATTCATTAAAAATATGCTTGCATTTTTTGTGACCTGATAGACCCAAAAAATCCCTTTAACCATCGGTAAAATTTCAGGTAATTACTGAAGTTGAGCTACTGGGGCTTCTCTACTCAAGATTATATTGTATTACCAATTTAGTAATTTTTTGGTTAGGGTTCATTTTTTGTCCAGCCGACTGGTTATGAAACTATTGTTGTAGGTCTTTATTTTTTGGTTTTTTTTGTTTATTAGTGTTAAAGGTGCACAAAGTACAAAAGGTTTTGAAATGCAAATCAGCAAGTAGCCAGTCAAAACACCTGAAACAAAGAATGTGCACTTTCATGGTTCGTTCAACCTACACAAAGCCTCTTTTCACATTCTTTGTATTTCCCTTCTGAAGTTTGCCGGCTTTCATAACCAGGGCCAAGTTGTTCAAAAGACGATTAGCGCTAACCCAGGGTTAATTACCATGACAACCCATAGGTTTTGTTAAGAGTTAACCCTGGGTTAAAGTTAATCGACTTTCAAACAACCGGGCCCAGTCGACTATATTAACTATGTGTTCACTGATCACACATCAACTGATAGACCTGATTTAATTTAACTACTTACAGTGCCTAATAAAGAGAGCTGGCTGGAGTTTTACAGGGTTCCAAAAGATTCTTGGGTAAAGGAAATGGAAACATTACTGACTCAGCAAAGAGCAAGAAAAACAACAATTACCTCAGAGTCACAGCAGGTAAAGGCATAAATAGCCATAATGACTGTTATAACTCCAACATCATCACTATCGCAATTGTTTTCCATACAGTAACCTCATTGCTATCACTCATTCATTGCCATCACCACTATCATTGCATCATCTTCATTAATTGTTACCACTCCATCATCATCGCAAATGTTTTCCATACAGCATCATCATCATTTTTTATCGTTTCACCATTACCATCATCAATATCATTGCAAGATCATCATTGTTATCACTGCATTGCCATTATCATCATTGTTTTCCATGCAGCATCATCATCATTTTTATTATTCAATCATTACAAACATCATTATCTTTGCCAAATCATCATTGTTATCACTCAAACAGCATCAACAATGCAAATGTTTTCCATGCATCATAATGAGTGTTATCACTCCATTATTACCATCATCATTATCATTGCACCATTATCATTGTAAAATTATCACTCCATAATTGCCATCAATATTATCATTGCGTCCTCATCATTGTTATCACACCATCAATGCATCATTATTATCATTGCAGCATCATCATCATTGAAATCACTCCATTTTTGCCATTGTTATCACTCCATCTTTCTTATCACTCAATCATTGCCATCATCGTTATCATTGCTTCATCATCAGTGTTATCACTTCATAATTGTCATCATTGTTATCATTGCATAATCATCATTGTGATCACTCCATCATTGCCATCATCAATATCATTGTCATCACTCAATTATTATATTTCCATCATTGTCATCATCATTTTCAATGCATCATCATCATTGTTATCACTCCATGTTTTCCATCATCATTATCATTGCATCATCATCATTATAATCTCTCAATCTTTGCCATCGTTATCATTGTTAGCACCCCATCATCATTATCATCCCACCATCATCATAAACAAAATGTCAATGCACTCTTATCATTGTCATCACTCCATCATTGCCATCATCATTTTCATTTCTTAATCATCATTGTTATCACTCCACCATCAACTTCATTGCAATCGTCATTATCTTTGCATCCTCATCATTGTTATTACTCCATCATTGCCATCATCATTATCATTGCATTCTCATCAGTTTCATCACTCCATCATTTTTGTCATTTTTATTGTTTAAACATCTTCATCGCAAATGTTTTCCATGTTGCATCACCATCATCATTGTCATCATTGTTACCACTCCATTATCAATTTCTCCATCAAGGGTCATCATCATTCTTAGACCTCATTGGTATCACTCTATCACCTTTTCATCACAACCATTAACCATTATTAATCCTGTAATGATGTAACAAAAAAACACATGTGTGTAAAGATATTATAATATGTTTGATAATTTTTTGTTATTTGATAAGCTAGAGTATAGTATATTATTTTTCCATCGATTTGATTTATCAGTATATCTACAAACCAAAGATAGAGTCAACAAGCAGCAACTCAACATTGTTTTATACCTGCACTCTATCCCACAGGCAGCTCTTGCCAGCCTAGACTCAAGCTCCTCAGAACATTTGAAGACCTCAGAAGAACAGGACGCAGCATCAGTCCACTCGGTAAGTATTGGTTTAATGTCACTTTTTTATTGGCTCAAGCTCAGCGAATACAATCTGTTGTGATTAAAAAGTACTTATTGTGATAACGAAACATACTGTACATTTGACACTGGTTTTGTCAAAGAATAACCACCCAGTTCATCCATAAAGAAATGATACTTTTACAAGTATTGTATCATTGTCATGATTAATTATAACAAATAATAATTTTATTATTTTACCATCATTATTATTACTATGATACTTTTACAAATATTATATAATTTTTATGATAAATTTTAAGAAATGATAATGATATTATTTTACTATGATTATTATTTTTACCTAATGCTGAATATTACATTTGTTATTTGTCACTTATAGTCTCCTCCACATTCTCGTCCGTCGTCACCCCAGGGAGGAGGCGCTCCGGTTACCGTCAGTTTCACGAAACCTACAACAATTCTAAAAGCCAAGCCCCCTCCAGGACCTGCTCCTTGCCATGCAGCCAATAGTGCTACAGCGCTCAGGGCCATTGATGGGGAGGGTGCTATTATCGGCAGCGACGCCAACCATATTCTGTCATCACAGTATTTTCAACACAGCGATGATATATTTAATGCATTGCATGAGCGACAGCTTTCTTATCTTGAAGAAGATGAACAACCAGTTGTATGGTGAGTGACTTTCGGGGAGGCGGGCCACAAAGGAAATTGAAAAAGTTTGAAAAGACAAAAGTAAAAGTGAACTCTTCGTTATATATTTCATTAATATATTGAGTACATAAAATCTGAAATTGACTAATTGACGAACTAAGTTACGCAGAAAATGGCCGAATAGCTAAGTTGCGCGGGATTGCCCAATAAATTTTGAAGCTTATACGAGCTATTAACGCATTGATTTGGGGCAAAACGGCAAAAAAGATTGATACCAAGAAATTGCAACAAGACTAAAACTAAATGCGAGCCTTTTTTATCGTGAGACGCAAAATATATTAAGAACCTGAACAAATTTAAAATATGTCAGATAACATGCAAAGCTCAATGAATATTGCACTTGTTTATTTCTAGACAGTGTGACATGGGATTGCCCAGCACTGATTGGTCAACAGATTGTTATTTTTTATCTTACAACTTTACTCGACGTGCTTTTAAAGGGGAACTGAACCCTAAAATCAACTTTTGTCAAACAAAATCTTTAACTGAGTGTGAAAATGATATTTTAAAAAATTCCTCGTATAGCGCTGACTTTCCAAAAAACTCGAGTTTAAAACAAGTTATTTGCCGCATTGTACCGGCGGCTCAAAAACAGGGGTTAAGTAGAGAGAGAGTGAGGCTATGACTTCAGATATGAGTAAAAATTGGCTCGGACTGAAAAAATTCATTATTGGAGTGAGATACCGCACAGAACGTAAGTTGTAACTTTCACTCTTGACTGTGTAAGCGAGCTTATGACAACAAAAACAGTTCAAGCGCTCACTCGCTCCCCATAACCTACGTCACACGTTACCTTCGTTTACTGTTGTACAAGTCGACAAGCACCCACGAAGACGCACACACAAACTGGAAAACCAGCACAACAAAAGAAAATAACTTTTAGATATGTTTCAACACCTTGAAGGACTTAATATAAAAAATGTTGATTTTAGAGTTCAGTTACCGTTTAAGGCCGACACACACTAGATGATTTTGTCTCTGAATGGCGCTGATGTTTTGTCTGATATAAATCTGATCAGGTCGTGGCTCATCGGTCACTAATCTATTTTTTGACGGGCGATTTGTCGACCCATTGTCCAAGCCACGTTGTTAGAAGTATCATACTTGTGGTTTGGCTCTCCATTGGCTGATGTGCAAAATAGTTCAGACAAATTATCAGTCATTGTCACGCACTAGCTGACAACGTCTGTATAGACGGTCACCGGTCGTTTCGCCTACGGTCAGTTCGCCTACGCTCGGAATCGATTCGCCTACGTTCAGATTCGATTCGCCTACGTATAATATAAGCTTAGACCAAGGCATTAAGATGAATTAGGCCAAAAACACGTGAAATTCACCGATTTTGAGTTTACTTTGCTTCAAACAGCATGTCAGATCTTCCTTCACGACAAAAAATTTTGTCTGACTTCTGTCTGTAACTGCCATACACATCCGATTTTCCGTCGCACACAAAACATCGGATCCCTTCAGACGAAAATTGTTAGTGTGTGGCGGCGTTATTTATGACAACATACTTTCAGCCACAAGAGAAGGCAGACCGTAGAGTTCTGCGTTCGCGTCAACAGGACTTGAGCTCGGGTAGAGCAACTAAACTCAAGGTTGTTAGTTTTTAAACCCTTTGAGTCTCAATTACGTTACGTTAAGTGGCATATTGCTTATTTCTTCCAACTAAATCGCGTAACCATAGAGTGTTGTCCTTTAGTGGCTTATGTGAAAAGACAATATATAGATTCAAGTGAGACCTTACCACTGGAACGGGGTATATTCCAAGTTTTGCTGATCTATAGCATTAACAAAGAACCCTTAGACCCACACAAGGAAAGAGAAAAAATCTGAGACTTCGGTGGGATTCGAAACTTGGAATATACCCCGTTCCAGTGGTAAGACCTCACTTAAATCTAAAGGTTGTATTTACACATATGCCATTAAAGGAAACACTCTATGGTTATTTCTAGGCTCGGGCCGAGCTGTACTGTCCTTAAATCCCACGACCAAACTCCCAGCTGGCCCCGTAGCTCAGTTGGGTTGAGCGACGTAGATCAGTTTCGTAGGTCGTGGGTTCGAATCCCACCGAGATCAGAGATTTTTTCTCTTTCCTTTGTATGGGTTTATGGGGTTCTTTGTTAATGCAGTAGATCAGCGAAACTTGGAATATACTCCGTTCCTGTGGTAAGGTTTCACTTGAATCTACATGTTGTAACTCCCGTAGTTTTCTAGTTAACAGTTTAAGGGAATATTGCTTTCCATCTTCGGTAGTTCCTATGTTAGGTTAATTTCCATTTTCCTTTCATATTTTGACATTTTCTATTTACAATATTGTCAAATTGTTAGTTTTAACTCTGTTTTAATTTTTTTTCACCAAAGTGCGCCACACTTCCATTTCTTAGTGCCGAACAGGCTCATCTCTGGCGGACTTGATACAGCTCCTGGTAGGATATATTTATTTATCCACTTAAACAAAGATCTAAATTTTGCCATTTGTAGCTGTTTAAAAATAGCATGGCCAGCCATTAAGCTTGTAGGCTCGGAACTACAATATATTTTTTTTGAAAAGGGGACAGATTATTTTTATGTTAGTTTTTGTTTATATTTACCGTGTAGTGAATGTTCTGTAGTACTGGCTGTCGATGTTAGAGTTTACTAATGACCTGGATATGTACTCTTATAGCTATACATTCAACCGTTCATTGCTGGCGGGAAAGGTACAATAATATCGCAACAGATTTTGAACAATTCGTAGATCTTGAAAGTGATGGGAATTTAAGGTATTGATAACCAATTACCTTCTAGTGAGTTCTTACTTAAATGAGTTATTTTTTTAGGCAAGCCAAACTCAGTAGCAGTTAGATGGGCAGGTGGAACTCAACTATTTATTTATTCTTTGTTAAAGTCTGGCAAAGGTAAATACCAATGTGTAGAGTATAACTGTCGATTCGTCGAGTTTGATCAAATAAACCGATGAAGCAGCGGCCGAGCAGTTAGCGTGTTCGACTCGTAATCCTAGGGTCGCGAGTTCAAGCCCCGGTCAGAACACTGTGTTGTGTCCTTGAACAAGACACTTTACCCAACTTTGTTCCAGTCGACTCAGCTGTATAAATAAATACCAGCTTCTGCTCGGAACTAACCTGTGATGGATAATTTCCTGCCCAGCTGGAGTCAAAGACTTTTAATGTCGGAATGTTTTTAGGCAGAAATAATTTTCCTCCTGTTTAACACATAAATATGCTTTATTCAATAAAAAATATTTAGTAACAGACTTCGAATTTCCTTACAAATAAAGAATACTGCTATTTTAGAGCGGGTAGTCTGCCTTTTTGTAAAGCATATTTGAGATGTTTTATGTGTAGAAATTGTAGGAGCTACCCCTTTATATGGAACCTCTGTTTAAGCAAGATGCGACTCACGTGGCTGGGCAATCTTCGTATGTGTCGCATCCCAAGGGCCTACTGTACGGAGAACTTGAAGAAGGCCTCTGTCCAATAGGACTTCCTCGCTTCCGCTACAAAGACATCTGTAAACGTAACATGAAACTAAACGACAGCGATGTTAACTATTGAGAGAGGAATCGTGTTTAATGAAGAACAACAGTTCGAGAAGTCACGCGGAGAGCGGAAATGAGAAGACGCGTTGAGAAGGAGGACAAGAGTAGCAGACTGAAGTAATAGGTAACAACATCCTTGCCGCCAACTAACCATCGATGCAACGGATGTCGGAGAGACTGCAACTCCAGAATTGGCCAGCATAGCCACTCCCGAAAACGCTAAAATAATTAATGTGCTACCAAAGGTCACATGGCATGGAAGGATGCCATTCATAATTACATTGTTATATATTATGGCTTTTCATTCATCCAGGGTGAAGAATGAGAACTTAATTGAACATTTAATTAACAATTATTCCAAGAGTGCGCATTGGATATGAGATGGTCAACTATAAATCATCTCATATTCAACAAGCGCCCATGGAATAACTGTATTATCAAGTTTATTGAAATTTCCAAGCCTATCATTATTCTAAAATGACAGCTAAAATGTATTTAGAAACATATTTCAGCTTTGCAACTACACTACACACAGTCAGTTCCCATATATGATTAATTCAGTATGTGAGCTGATAACCAAGATTTCAAGAATAAAACAATCTGAATCAGAACGCGAGAAACGCAATATCCTAGATTAAAAATTAATGCAATATATTCGATACTCAATGTTGATAAACGTCCTAGTCAGTTCTCGTGTTTTCATACTAGTTTAGGCCCTTAATGAAAAAAAACCACGCAATATCATTGTATATTTCTGTTTAAACCTTACTGTTCTTTTTAATCCGGTGTAACGCTCAGTTTTTAAGTGCTTTTAATACTTCTGTTACTAGTTTGCCTTTCTTGCCCCAACTTTCAGACGTGGAGCAAAAGCCGGACATTGTGTGGCCAAGTGCTGATAGTATATCTATAAGTGCAACAAGTGACTGTGCCTCTCTACTTGCTTTTGGTCTCAGTAATGGTACCGTGGTCGTGTGGGATTTGTATCGAGGTAGGTTTGCTCTTAGTAGTATGAAATTTAATGTGCCGAGTGAACCTAGATCATAGCTGGAGGAGTCAAAGACTCGTTTGCTTAACAATACGGAAAACGGAGAAAAGTGCCGCCTGGTTAGCCAAGTGGTAAGGCGCCAGTCTGTCATGCGGGAGGCCCGGGTTCGATTCCCGGTGCCGGACCTTCACTGAGGGGCTTAAAACAATAAGGAGAAGGTGCTGCCTTTGCTCTAACATCTGCAAACCCTTTCAGCCCCAGCCAGTTTACCAGCATCTAACCTCGCCTTACATAACTCATAAATACCGAAGATAGAAAGCAAAATCCTGTGTTTGTAACAGAAAATGTATGGGTTCCAGTTGGGAAAACCTTCTAATGCGACATTTAGCGTGTTTGGGATTGAAAGGGTGAAAATAATTTCTTAGACTTTAGACCTAAAACCAGCAGTGAGCCCGACAATACCCACTCGCCACCTACTACATGGAAGTTTTAAGTTGTATCCACCTCCCAGTGAGTTTCTTTGGCTTGATCGGTGGTTTAGAGAGCGGCTTACTGGTAACCAAGGCCAAGTTGTCCAGTTTAAAGGCCAATTAGTGATTCCCGGTGCCGGACTCAGGGTCTTAAAAAAACTGAGGAGAAGGTGCTGCCTTTGCCCTAACATCTGCAGCGGTTAGACCTTCGCGTCTTCTCGGATAAGGACGTTAAACCGTAGGCCCAGTCTCTCGATCTCTTATCGAGGGACTTAAAAGAACCCACAACACTTGTCGACAAAGAATAGGGTGATCCCGGTGTTGTGGTCTGTCTCTTCTACCAACTGAGGGCAACTCTTATGAAAATAGTTGTGAGCCGCGTAGAGCGGACTGTCTAAGACCCTCAATACCACAGTCAACTGTAGACTTTTGTTAAGCGCCTTTGATCATGTATCTATGGAAAGGTGCTATATAAATGCTAATTATTATTATTATTAATCCAGGGTTAAATTTTTAAATTTTTGTTCTTGTTACCAACCTTGCAGAGACAGGTTTGAGCTGCAATTTTGGAATGAGAATTTTTTTTTCGTGGAAACCTTAACAGTATTTTATAATAATCGTAAATCTTTCCATAGAAAAAATAACTGCTTAAATCTTGGCTTTACCTAGGGTTAAAGTTACCCAGCCTTCGAACAACTCAGCCCAAAAGGTCAATGAATAAATTCAGGGGCTAAATAATATTTTCAAAAGTTAAAGCTTGTGTGTCATCCTTTGTCTATCTAGGTTACTAGCTGTGTTCATTTTCTTGTCACGTTGGTTTTAACATCTTTACTGAAATACCTTCCCTGTAGGTATGTTGCTAAACGTTGGAGCAGTGACTCAGAGGGGTAGGATAGAGTTTCTTCACTTTCTCCCCTGTGGGGTGGTGCCAGTTTTTGGCGATGAAGAAGTAACACAACAGCAGTCCTCCCCCCTGGTAAACCTTGTGGTCAGCTGTGATGATGGAACGTTTGGTATCATTCAGTGTGGTGTGACACAGAGTTCTCCACTTGTACCTTTACTGGACGAGTGAGTATTATACAGGCCAAGTAATCATAGAGTGTTGTCCTTCAGTGGCATATGAGTGAATACAACATATAAATTCGAGTGAGGCCTTACCACTGGAACGGGATATAATCCAAGTGTCGCTGATCTACAGCATAAAC
>JAOBAT010103290.1:0-15573 GCA_026413305.1 Hydrozoanthus tunicans
GTTTTAGTGGGCGCGGGGGGGGGGGGACAACTCAAACGCTTCGCTAGTTCTCCTCTATTTCCCCAAGTGCAATCATAACCCAATAGACCGACGTTAGCCATTAGTTAGTTCTAAATTAGTGGAAACAAACCACTATACTGCAACGTTGCGGAAACGGTCTCTTTCAAACTCAGCTACTCCCCCGACGGAAAACGTAGCCAGGTCTTAGCAGGGACTACCATAGCTAAAACATAGCCAGGTCTTAGCAGGGACTACCAAAGCTAAGCCAAATAAAAGCCCGTTGTTACGTTACTATCACAACTGCTTCGATTCGCCCCATGTTACTCAAACATTTCGCTTTTGCTCTGCGCGCCATTTTCCAAGTGCATCCCTGACACAATAGAAACACGGTAGCCGTGAGCAAATTCTTAAATGGAGGTAACGAAAACAAAAGCCGAAGCTTTGAAACTTTTATTTTTTTTCTGAATATATCTAAAAGAATACTTTTTTGATCTGTTACCTGTAACTTTGCGTGGTTTCCGAAGGTCAATTTCGACATATTGGTTCCTATCTGTTGTCTTTGCACACCAACATCCTCTGCCGGTAGTAACATCTCCAGTTGCTATAGTAACGCGAGCGTAAGCCGCACTATGCTGGCCATCCATGCTAGACGAGCTGGAGATCTCAGTGTCCAGTACGGACCCGTTAGACATTCCCATTGGTGCGAAGCAGTCTGTTGTAAAACACAGTTGCAAAACAACAGTTTGATTGTTGGAATATATCAAACTCTAGTAATATACAATATAACATTAAATCAAACTCTAACTCGCTGTTTCGCTAATTTGCTGAATACAGGTTAGCCTCGGTTTCAAGTTAAGTGTTCAAGAATGAAAGTTCTTAGTTTATACTGCAGATTGGCGAAATTTGGATCACTCCCCCGTTTCCAGTGACAAGGTTTCACTCGAATCTATATGTTATATTTACAAATATACCACTGAAGGACAACTGCACTGTCCTTAAAATCCCACGATTAAAGTCCCAGCTGTCCGTGCAGTGTAGCTCAGTTGGTTAGAGGAACGTAGATCTGTTTTGTAGATTGTTGGTTTGAATCCCGCCGAGGTCAAAGAATTTTCTCTTTCCTTTTTATGTTAACGCTATATTCTTCTTTTCCAGTGGCAAGGCCTCACTCGAATCTTTATTCAAGAAAGACAAGAGAGATACAAATCACCCGCTACTAAGTATTTGCTGGAGCGGCAAACGTCTGCGGGATACTATTCATTCATAGCTAACCAGCTACAGAACAGAAAAGTGCTATTAACGAAGTGGAAGTAATAGTTTTAAGTGGTAACAGTTATTGTCATTAGGGTTGGTATTAACACTTTCATTGTTGTCACTGTTGTTTCCTTGATAGATGAGAACGAGATAAAATTTCTTAAAGAAATGAATAACTGTTCAATTTTATAAGTAGCTGAAAAGAGATAATTTAACAACGAAATTGGGTCACTTGAAGTACTGTGAGTGAGAAAAGGTTCACTTCATTAGCTAGGGAGAAGGGAGATGTAAATGGAAAGAGACCAACTCGATCTCTAGCCTGGAAAGAGATAAAACGTTTTCGAGGGGCTGCAAGCGAGCTTTAGGAATCCTCATAAGCTGGAAATAACGTTTTTTGGCACTTGGAACAAGTTCAGTTTTTCCTTGGCACAAGAGGCCGAGCAGTAGTTTGCCCTGAGCAGCTTGGAAAACGAAAAACAGTTTGGAATGGAGGGAGTTTGGAATGTTTTTTCATGAGAAGAAAGATAAGATTTTCCTGGCTTTTGGTCAGTTACAAGACAAAGTTTACCTGGACAACTTGGGTTCAGACATTCTGTCTTCTCTACGTAGCTGTCAACACCCAAGGAACATTTCTTTTCTCGACTTCTTTTCTTCTGATCACACTTTATCCTCTTTTTCCTCACTCCTTTGCCACAGCTGACACTGCAATCATTGAATTCAGCGGCTTGTTGCTCAGCGGGATCAATTTCTGTGGCAAGATCGTCCGTCACAGTAACTGTTGCCTCAGACAAGAGCCCTATAAGAACAATAATAATAATAATAATAATAATAATAATAATAATAATAATAATAATAATAATGATAATAACAACAATAATAATAATAACAATATTAATAACAACAACAATACTACTACTAATAATGATAACATCAACAATAACGTAATGATAAAATTGATGATGATAATAACTTTATTAATGTGTATGTCATTCAAGGTTCATGAAATAGTAAGCTGATTGGGAAGAGCTAACTGGTTTAATACATAATTTAAGAATAACGATAAAATCTGTATATTGCGAGGAAATAAACTTCTCTTTCCTGTAGACAAAGGACGTGTTACTTAAAGTACTTTTGAAAACTTTGAAAATCATTCTCGTGGCGTTTGGGAGTTAAATTTGCCCAGTTTCTAATAATCGTTAAACAGGGGTTTATCCTTGTTTATCGGTTGTCAATTTCAAAATGAAAAGTTCGCTGTCAACTTTGTCCCAGGACAGTCCCATTGTCACATTGGTGCTAAAGGAGAGGCCCTAGGAACGAATTAAGCTGAGCTGTGTAACAATGCGATCGGTTTTCATCTTGGGAAGCAAAAGTTTGTCTGTAAAACAAAACACTTTTTTCCTCCGGAACGGAAGTTCATTGTATATTGTCGTCTCTAACTGCTTCCCTGGAGGACTACACGTTAAGTGTTTAATGCAGTACGCGTTCACTTACCAGTCATGCAGCCGTACAGTTCTGCTCTCAAGCAAATGTGATCTCCAAACCACGACAAGGGGTAAAACCGTACAAACCGAGCGTCAAACAACTTGTCTATCCACTCGACTTTAACTGAGTCTTTGTCTTCAGGTCCACTTAAACCCTTTAAGGAAAATAGCCAAGTTAATTGTTTTCTTTCTTAGTTTACAACATAGCAGATGAAAGGTTTTTAAACCTATAGTTTTAAAAGTACTATACGCGATCTGATATCTGTGACATTGGGAAGAGATAACCAGATATCAAGCCACAACTCAAGTGGGCCTCTATCTAGTGTCAAATTATTTACAAGAAAGAGAAAATCTAGATATTTCATTTCTGTGGCTTTCAAACAAGCGTTGGTAGCATTTAATAAATGTGCCGACTTAGAGACCCAGCATGTTGGCACTGTAAAGAGTTTTTAGTTAACATATTGTTAGCCCTTCCATGCAGTTATCAACGTCCGACTTCCCCTTACATAACACATCCAAATAAGGCAATGAAGAATGAAGCTATTGAGAAATGATCAAAAAGTGCAAACTACTGAGATGAAAAGTTTATCTCTCCCAAAATTGTTTAGTATACTATGGTCTCTAGTTGGGAGAATTTATCAAATCAACTGGGACTGAAAGCGTTAACGTAGTTTTTTCTCGTATTGTACTACAATCGATGAAAAGCAAAATAGAAAAGCTGATAGGTAAAAAGTTGAGGTTAACTCCACATTCACTAAATCTGTTTAACTTGCACTGCTGAAAAGTAGCTCAGCTAACGACCGAGCAAACGAATGCTTGCGCGGGAAAATAGCCAACATAACTTAATGACTTAACATTGGATCTCACAAGAATTAAACAATCACCATGCAAATATCTTTGGGTTCAACGAGCGGTTTGAACCGTTTGAGCATGTTGGACCTTGGTAGGGACCGCTGACAATTTTAGAAAATGCTCGATGAATTTTGAACCCGTCGTTATAAAACGTATAATACTCGTCCAAGTACAGTTGTAAAATGTTTCCCTACTTAAACATCGAGGAATTAATTTTGACTAGTTAAACCTGTTCCGTTCCGTTGATCACCAAACATTCAAAGTTCCTGCCACTGTGGCTGTGACATAACTTGTAACTTGTCACAAAGTTGTCAAGAACGGAGGGGCCTTGGATAGCTACCCCAGTTATGGTCTTTTCTGTCATGAGGTCCACTGTGAGGTAAGGAGCCTGATCATCAACGTCCGCACACCAAGCTGTCTTCTGGGGGTCGTCATAGAACTTCACCAGATTGAGGCGACCGTAGAAGGGCTTGTGTGGGCTCCAGTAGGAAGACGCTGTAACCTGGCTGTCTTTTATTTTCATACTCTCCATTCCGATTGGAGTGAAACATTCTACGAAATAAAAATGTGTTAGTTTGTAAACGAAATAAGTGTTCTGCATTAATTCAGTTTTCCTTTACCATCTTATACTTGCTTAGTTAATATAACAAAAACCATTAACAATGCCTTAATTTACCAACAAGTTGAGTAGAAAAGTAAGCACCGTGTTCTTAATACTTTTCTTACATGTATAACTGGATGCTACGTTAATTAGGAATAATTGTGATTTTTAAGAGAAAGAGTTATTTTTTCCTACATTTACACAGGCAAGGGCTTGATTAGGCGATTTATCTCTTACTTTTGTTCTCTTTATAAATATTTTCACATATCAATGTAACGCCTAATTCAAGTTTGATGAATACATAAATATATTCTACTTAAAAGTTGTAAACGCTTTTATTAAATGGTATTTCTGATTTTCGGTCAATAATCAAACTTCCAGCGTTCTGATTGGCTGAACTTAGGTCAATAAGCTACTGACAGACTTTTTTGAGTTACGGACTTCAAAAGTCAAAACAATGTCCGGTGAATTTTATTATCTACTCGAAATTACAAGTATTGAAAATTTAAACAGTGCAACTGACCCGAGGACAGTTCTGTCAATTTGAACGTTGTTAACCAGAGCGAATAGATTGAGCCCTGACATCTGTAACTGTTTAAACAAACATAGAACAATTTCAAATTTCATGCTTTGAAGTTCTTAAAACTGTTATCGCTCTTTCGAAAGCATCCACTTGCTATAAAATCGGTTTGACAGCATTTTCTAAACCAATCAGATTTAAGCATTTTATTGACGTCACTTGTTTACGTCCCAAAACCGTCAAGTTTTCGACGATGCGAAAATTGAAGTTCAATGAACATTGTGGAGAATATTTTTACAAGAAATAAATGCTTTTTAATCAAACTAATAAGCCATTTAATAAAAATCGTAATAACCTCGTTTTGCTCGGTCTGTCCAGGAGAATATTTTGCCCTCGGTCTTTCGTACAAACCTCTCTTCGATCGGTCTGTACAGTGAAAGACCTCGGGCAAAATATTCTCCCGGATAGACCTCGCTCTCGGCTATTAAGATGTTTTTACTTTATGAGGACTAGTATGCTTTAAATGCTGAATTTACCATTGCTACAAGTGTGTATTGTACATCTCAAAACTTTTTAACATTAGATATAGTTTACAAAATTTATACAATAAACATTAGAACTAGTTTAGGCACACGAAATGGTCATTGGACTAAAATTACCTTTTTCAAACTGACATTTGTTCATCAACATCTTAATTTCGTCCTGCTTGAGCGCTGAATCTGCGATATAAAAATCATCCACTAAGCCGTCGAGAAGCCTTCCTTCCTTGTGCTTACCGATACCTGCCCTCTCTTCCCAGTCCTGCGACAGCTTGCCCGAGCCTTCGCCTGAAAATGCAGATGAAAAGAATTCACACCTTATCCTCGACAGTTGAAAAGATGTACAAGTGACCCCGTTAACCTTAGTTGACGATGGTAATTTAAGCTGTTTCGAATTATCAAGTTTTCGAGTTATAAGGGTTAGACTTAGACAGTAAGTATTCGAGACAAGGCTTTGATTCAAGAAATCGGGGAAATCAGTCGAGTTCTACCGAGGGTTCGAGTTATCGGGGTTCAAGTCTAAGTCCAACTGTAACTTTTAAAAAAAAAGATGCACATCTTGTATCGATAAATAATTCATTTTTTGTCTATTTCACAATAAAAATAGATCCTTTATAAGTCTGCAAAATAAGACCGTGGCAATGACAACGACATTGACCTTAGCAATGATGCTGATGGCGATGGTGGTGATGATGAAGACGTCGATTACGATGTAAATGATAATCATAATGACAATGACGATGATGACGGCATTGAAAATATTATTTATAATGGTAAAAACAAATGTATTAAAATTGATATACTGACGGTGATAATAAAAACAACAATAGTAGTTAATCTTAACGATTTTGTAATGATGTTGTTGACAAGTTGTGTTGACATGTTGATAACAAATAAAAAGGAATCAGTAGTGCAATCTTCATAGAGTACCTTACCTCGCATAATAAATTTAGCATTAACATACACGTCTGCTTGCCCAACTTTGGAATCATATGTCCCGGCAATGTGTGTCCATGCGTGGGTAATAATTACGTCTTCGGTAGTTACATTAAACACAATGCGTCCGTTTTCATTTCTATGAAACCAGCGCACGGATCCGCCATCTGTTTCTAAATGGTATTGCCCGTTACTGTGTTTGGACTTTGAACCACCAATTGTATCAAACAATGAGTTAGCGCCGTTGTTGGAAAACAACTTCACCCATATTGCTATGGTAACGGCGTCTCGTGGTTTCTGCTTGAAGTGATTGCCATCAAAGATGATGTCTCCCCCGTCTAGATCAACACCGAAGCCACACTCCTCGCTGAATTTGGAAATGCGAGCAAAGTTTACAATCTTCGCATCGTTGTGTAGAGCGGTTTCATCAACTATGACGTCCAGTTGGTAGATCTCCTCAAACCGCAGGAAAGTCACTGCCTTCTTCCTCACTGGAACAGAAACAGAGGGATGAAACTAGAACTATATGTTCTGTTTAACAACTAGACTACGAGGTGGAGCCAGGTCAACGAGTTGCGAAACAACGGCGAGTTGACTATTAGACTCATAGAACACAACGTAAACAACGAGTAGTCTAATTGTTTTTAACTGGAAACCAACTAGTATGTTACTTTCAAACTTTAAGCGGTAAAAACGAGTGTTTAAAGAATCCACCATTGTTTAATGTTTAAAAACACTGGCAGCCTCGCTCCTCGCTGGAAAGACAGCGAAAAAGCCAGCCAATCAGATTGCACCATTCGTGTTAGTATGCTATTTCGTTTCTACTAATATTGTATACCCAGACAGAATCTTGAAATCTCAGAGGGCAAGACTACCTTGTAACGACCGCAGACACTACAATTTTAATTTTTTCTTTTACCGCTTTCTTTTTACAAATTTTTTCTAAACTAGAAACGATATCTAACCAATAACTCACTAACCCCATTCGCTAGGACTTTATTTGGAAAGCTCTTACTTCGGTGGCTTTGCTTGGCTCGTATGTTGAGCCCTTGATCGGTCCAAGATTTCCAAGTAAAGACATCGCTATCAGCTGGTAAGTACGTGCTATGTATAATTGTACGGTTCGTACGTCCAAAGTATAAGGCTATAGCTGAAAATGTTATATTTATGTAATTATCTTGTGTATGTTTATTCAGGTTACGGCACGTCGACTGATTTGAACGAGTTTTCAGACCCCCTGGTCTCTGCATCCTCCTGATGTGTTTTTAAAGCAAGCAAACTTAGCGGAGTCGTTATCGGGGTTGACACACTCGCTACAGATTTTGTTCCAAAGCCCTCTGTATCGATGGCTGAAGAGGTCACATATTTAAATGATGTTCAATCTCGTGTGTTTCTATTATTGGGCGAATTGCGTGCTTATTGCAAATGGATCCCAATTCAGATTCCTTGAAACTAAAAAGAGCAACTTACATAACCCGGGAACTGTTACTTCGTCATCGCTTTCTGTGATCTCAGTTGGTTCATCATTGCTTGAAGACTTTGCTTCTGGGAAAAAAAACAATAAATACATGGGTGATGAAGAAATTATTATTATTTTTTTTTGGGGGGGGGGGCACAATGCGGAAATTGTAACAGTTCATTATAAAATCTAAGATTCACATTCAAAAGTTGCTGTTGTTGGCCAGAAACTTTTTTTGGGGGGCTTGGGTAGGGCTAGCCCCTCTACCAATTTATTAGGGGGCCAGTGCCCCCCTCCCCCTCCCCCGGTTTCGCCGCCCATGGAAGAGTCAATGCAGCAGCCGTTTTTCCAACAGTGGTGAAGCTTACCAGAAAGGACATTCCCTAAATAGGGCTGGTTGCTTGCGAGAGTTTCAAACGGGCATTGAATACTTATTTTAAGAGGAGCTTGACAGCTCTTATTACCGCCACGCTATTTTTGCAGAAAAATGTATGTCTGCATAATTATATATAAGCAGATCTTGTTTCTGGATAACTTACTGCCAACACAGTCCAACTCGCTTTCATGACATGCTCATGACAAATATCGTGTCTTAATTTTTCAAATAATCTATAAAAAATGCTCTAGTTGAGTCATTCTTGCTCCTGGTGAATCCGTTTTACCATTGTTTGTTTATTTGGGCAACCCTACCCTTGTTATGATAAATGATGTTTTCATGAACCACTTTCATAAATGGCGGCAACTTTGATATTATTTTGTGTGCATTCAAACTAGCCCTACTGGCCTTGAGTTCAACTTTCAAAAGAATATTTTACCCATAAAATGGCTAGTAAGGCTAAATTGAGTGCACGGAATAGAATATCAAGATCACCGCCATTTTTGTAAAAGCTAAGAGTCTTTAGCCCATAAGTTTCTAACACAATGGCGGCGACATTGGTAAGTTTACCTGTTGTTGGTGGGACAGCTGTTGTATTTAAATTAGATGTTTCGTCTGAAAACGAGAAGAAACAACATACTTTCACTTAAATTTTGATAAATTTATGAACTCATTAGTTTAGTTACACATCTGTACTACAAAACAGTCAATTCATCTCAGCTATTCAATCATAACTACAGTGGCGTTGATCGCTTTGATGCTGTTGAAGAGAATGATTATAGATTGAATGATATTTAGTCTAACTAGGAATAATGTCAATGTCTTTCCTACGTGTGGTTACTAGTCGCTCAAAACGATTAATCGCAAAGTGCTCTGACTTTTGTAGAAGAATTGTTCTTGTTCTTGTTGTCACAAGCCCAATTCCAAATGTTATAAATTCATTAGTTGAGGCGGTACAAGAATATAAGCCTGTGGCTTCTTTTTGCTACTGCCTCACCACTTCAGATACAAACCGTGTCTTTATGTAAATAATCGTATGCCACCTGGTATATTATTGAACCGATGGCATCTGTTTATATCAAGAACAATTTAAACTTTTAAACTTTCTTAGCCTTTTATCATATCATAATACTAGATATATTTAGTTTTATTCAATATTTATTTACATTACTTGTTTATCATTGTCAACTATATTATTCTGAAGCAACAATATCGAGAAATGTTAAACGACTATTTTCGAACAAAGCATGCAAGCTGTTCTCCTTAAAACCCATCTCTACCTGTTTTATTGCGACATCCGTAGATCTCCATTCGTACACAGTTCGTTAACCCATTCCAGGATAAAGGTTGGAGGCGGATATATCTTGCTTTAACTCCCGGAAACCAGTGTGATACCACAGAGTTACGATTATTGTTTCCTGTGAAATTCTGCGCATGCAAACTAGTCAGTGCAGCCTTTTGCACATAAACAACACGTAGATTTCCGCACTTAGTTTTGTAATGGAAGCAAGAGAAATGGTGTCATTTAACAATTATTGCACTAGCGCGCGTCGGACACAAGATGGTAGGAACCTTTAGCAACGAGTCTTGTATCATCAACGACGACGATAGCTTACAAAAATCTCTATTCTTGCTTTTCCTTTTCGACTACGTCTGACTCGTTTGCCCTCTCTTTTTTTCTTAGTGACGCTTTGTGAATAGAAAAAGATTAAAGCTCCATGCATAAAGATAAAAGAAGATTGAGAAAATTTTCTGTTTATCGTTCCAGTAGTCGCAAGAACTCCAAAATTAAACTTTTCACGTCGTAAAATTTCAAGTCGACGGTGAAGCAGGTGACCAGCACGGTGCATTCCAACGTGCTGCTGTTGTATTCATTATTGTTTTCTGCCGCCGTCGTCCGTGTCCTCGTTGCTAAAGGTCCCTGTTAAACAGCCAAAGACGCGTGTAATGCCGAGCTTGCTAAAAATCACTCTTATCCAGCAAGCGCGGATGAAATAACTGTTTTATTAAGTTTCTTGTTTCCCCCTAACTTATCGAAACTTAAAAATGATAGCTAATATTTACTCAGAAGCATTTCTTAGCTTTGCAGCACTACACAATCAGTTTCCATATATGGTCAATTCGGTACGTCAGCTGATAATCGAGGTTGAGCGAGCCAATCGGAACGCTAGAAATGCAGTATTCGAGGTTGAAAATGTAATAATCTCTTTTATTTTGTTTGTTATTGTCATCTTTATTTCTATTGTTTATTTTTGTCCTCTAAGTTAAGTATATACTGGTTTCTTTCTTGAAATCTTACCTTGATCACATGGTTTTCCGTATAAGGAATCCAATGCGTGTGATTTAAACTGTAGGCTAAAGTGTAACTCGTGACCCAGTTGTCGAACATTGACTGGCCCTGGGTAGCCACGCCTGGGAAAAAACATTCACAGTTGTTAGACCTTTTATGATTTATTTTGAAACGGTTTAAACTACGAGTAAAAAACTTTACCTGTTACGAGTGTCGAGTTTTGCAAATCAACTTCCAAAAACTCCGAATTGTCTGAAAAAGCAGAGCACCAGCCTCCTCTTGAGCCAGCCACGGTCAAATTCAGCCGGGCATGGAATGGCAAATGCTTTTCATCAAAGGACGAGGATGCTGTCATTTGAGAGTCTTTTATGACACCACTGTGGATACCAATTGCTGCTCTGCAAGCTTTTAAGAATAGATTTGTGTTACTGTCTCGCTTGACCTAGCCTCGTTTGCCTATAGGTATAGATAGCCACTAAAGATTTTAATAAGTAAGTAAGTAAATAAGTAAGTACGTGCGTAAGTAAGTAAGTAAGTAAATAAGTAAGTAAGTAAGTAAGTAGGTAAATAAGTAAAAACGTAAGTAACTAAATAAGTAAGAAAATAAGTAAGAAAGTAAGTAAGCAAGTAAGCAAAAAATTAATAACTGGGTAGAGAATTTGAAGCTGAATTGTATGAATATTGTTTAAAACGTTTTCTCTAAAATGCTTTGCAGGATTCGAAACAAAGTAATACTAAGATATCATATATACATTAATTATAATTGAGTTATGTTTTGGCACTTGCGAAGTTGAGTCAGACAAAACCATTACGGTTCCCTGAAGCTAAACGTTAAAGACATTCAAAAAGAATGGACGACTTTTAAGGGTCCTAAAAAGATAGGGAATGGACGCATTGGTCATACGTGAAACATCTGTGATGCTCTTGCAGCAGGGAGGAGTTCTGACATAAACGTATGCTGATACATTTGAATAGACTTAACTCACTATATTTGTGAAAACCTTCACTCGGAGAGCTCTCCGGAAACAAGTCACGTGATATCTTTCCATCATCTTCATTGGTCGCCAGCCACTTATGACATGGAAATGAAGTAGTAACTCCCGTCTTCGTGGTGACTTCTATCTGTGTACGTACAAATTATCGTGATGTTTATGAAAAAAAGGAATGTCACATCTGTCTTAAGCAGATAATTTTTTAAAAGCCAAATTAATAATCTCATTAGATAACCAAAATTTTTGTCATGCAAAGTGGAGTATAAGCACAGAACAAGCTTTAGCGATTGTGTTTAAGATGTAAAACTAGACTAAGTCGGCATGAGCAAGCTTGCCTCAGTGTCGGTAAGATCTCTAACCAGGCGCAAGGCCCCGGGTTCGGCTTTCGGCCTTGACAAGGTTTGAAAATTTGCACAATCTTTTTACGCCACATCGTCTGTGGACAGGAACGTACGCCAGGCCGTTGGTCCCATAATTCACTAATCTTCATTTCACGCTGTCGCGGTAAATAAATCTCTCTACATCGACGTGGACAAAGAGCTTGCCCGGTTTTTTTTTCTAAAAATATGGAAGCAACGCTGACAACGAAGAAGCCTTTCTTTCAAACAAGATAAAGCAACTTAGTTTAACCTTTTCCAAGAACCAGGCGGACCCGAGATAGTTGTTATCGTGCCTTATTCTAATCTTCTTGATTTCTCCTAGGTCACTGGTTGTTTTGACGGTGAAAACATCTTTCCTGCAAAAATAAAAGTATTTGTTTTTCTGGAAGAGTTCAAATTCCACATGCCTGGAGCAGGACCAAGCTCATGCCGTTGATACTTGAAGTTGCTCTTCCTTCAATTACAGAAATAACAGAAAAGTAGGTTTTCAAAAGCTGTCACATGTTTATGTTCATGTGTAAAGATTTAGTGCAAATGGACGTGTATGTAACCTTAAAAGCAGTCTCTTTTGCATTTCTACCATACACCCACGGGGAATAGGGAGAAGAGGAGAAGGTTGCTGTAGCTTTAAATGTAAAGCCAATATTCTTGAAGACACCCTGACTCTTACCTTTACTTACTACCAACTATGCTTGCTAACTGAAGCCTTTCTTGAGCCAAGTGGTCTCTGAAAGGCCGGTGCTTACCTTCAGTTCCTTTAGTGAGTTTGGGACTCGAACTCGGCAGCTGAGCTGCCGTTACTAACCACACCCACTTACAATATCCGACCAGTTCGCACGTCATGCCCCTTCACATCTTTAGCACTGTCAATAATTCTTCACCTTGGACATAGATACCAACAGTCTATCGTACTTATTGTCCATAATCCAACACAGATACAAACAGTCTGCCGTAGTTACTGCACATAATGCAACACAGATACCAACACTCTGTCTTACTTGCTGTCAGTAATCCAACACAGATGAGAACAGTTTGTCGCATTACTGTCAATAATCCAACACAGATGAGAACAGTTTGTCGCATTACTGTGAATAATCCAACACAGATGCCAACAGTCTGTTGTACTTACTGTCAGTAATCCAACACAGATGCCAACAGTCTGTCGTACTTACTGTCAGTAATCCAACCCAGATGCCAACAGTCTGTCGTACTTACTGTCCGTTTTCAAAGTTATTGCTGCCCTGGCTTTCAAGTTCCAGTTCTCCGGAGTCGTTCTTCTTTCCATACAAGGTAATATAGACCCTGGCGTCAGTTCCAGCACCAAATATTGTCCCAGTGTACAGCGTTATTTTGTACTCGGCGGCTTGAGTTTATTCGTGGAGAGAAAGTTGAAAGAACTGTTAGAACATGTTTAAAGAAAGTTCTAGGTCTCCTTTTCATCATCACCAAAGAAACCTATCTTCGAGCAAACAACGTCAGCAACAAGAAAGTAGTAAAGGAAACAAATCAAAGTAAAAACAAGTACACAGACTAAAACTAACAGTCAACAACTACTTGTAGCGACTAATTGAAAATGATTCAGGTTGGCTGCAGGTGAGGTAGGGCTTCGGAAATGCTGATCGTCATAACGGCCGCATCGATGAGTTCTAGCATGAAGCTGTAGTTGGTCAAACCATTTACTTTCTCTATAATAATCTCAGGACAGCAACCATTAATAGCTTACAGTTTGATACTCTCCCTTTTCGAAGGGAAACTACAAAAGTTTTGACAACTAAGTATTAAGTGTTCCGTGTCTCTGAGCGAAAAAAGAACAAAAATAGTGTAATTGAAAGCGCTTTGGAAGATGATAAATCATATAGGCCTCTTAAAAGAAATTATGGTAAGTTATGAGATTCGGCCCACTCCTCCTACTCGTACCTCCCACACCTCCCCTTTCTCTCCTCGCTTATCTCCCGGTTCCCTTCCGCACCTTCAAGCCTCTAATGCCCCCCACCCCCACGGCTCGCACACACCTTCTTGCTGATCCCATTTTTAACAGATTGATTGAAATGAAAGAATCCGTTGGGATTGGAAAACAGATCTACAGGAGGACCATGTTTGATAAGTAGGATTATGATTAAAACATATTCTACCCACAACAAACAGTTACCGCCGCAGGTTTACACCAACCTTTTATTGGGCCGATCCAGAATGCTATACCGAGAAGTATGACCACATGGAACATTATCCACTAGTATAAGGACTCTGAGTGGAGTGAAAGGAATGAAACAGAACGTAAGCATAACTTCGATTAATAACAGATTCTTAACAATTAATTCAGTATCACTGCTGTATTTGATGTTTGTTAAGTGTTAATAAGTGCAAAGAGAAAGAGGACTTGAAGCAGCTGGCAATCATTCAAAGACATGTTTAGACAATAAAGAATATTAGACATCACAACAAAGTCAACATAGCGACAGATGTAAGTTTCAAGTTTCTAATGGAGAATGAATCTGCGTCCAAAAGTTCAACGGTTATTATCAAACTATCTCTTACCATAAAGACGAAAGCCTAAGGGCAGCAGGGCTTAGTCAGGCTCTTCCCATTGGTACGGTAATGTATCGATCGATAATAACTTGTTTATAAAACAGCTTCTTTCAAAACAACCCAAGTCGTCGCTTCATCTGATCTGTGAGCTTGCTCAGTAAACCTTGTCGAGCGTTAACGGTCAAAACCAATACCACGAGCCATAGCACCACAAATAAATCGATTTAAGGGCAGAAATTAAAGACAGCGAATATATCTTCGTTCGTATCAGTCCTTGTGACAAAGGTTGCTTCTCGTCTATTATTGATGAGCGTAAATTTTGAATATCGCTGGGGTCTTTTGTAATCAACATGTCGCCCGGGTGAACGTAATTGATAGGACAGCTTGCAAGGAAACTTAAGACTGGTGTTGCATTGATTTTAATGATAGAAAGGTTTCTAATTTCGAATTGTTTTTTATTTTTGATGAATATCTCAGGATTGTTACCTTAATGAGAATATGGTATGAAAGATAAAGGGGTTGGTGCTACCTGTTTTTATTGGATTTAAAACAGGTTCGGTCAGCAGAGATGATCCGGACACCTAACTGCATTGGCTAACCCTTTTCGTCGACAAAGGGATAAAGTTCTACTTAAAACTATAAACACACACATATGTATATATCTATTCAAAAACATTAATATCTAAAACTGTAGGGCTAAACTTTCTCTGGGTGTTAGCGGGAGGATATTGTGGACTAACAGAAGAACCAGTTTACTGGTTATAAGCTGTAGTCGTATATTCACCCGAACCAATCAAATTTAACGTGCCTTGATTCTATTCTTGACCCTAAGTTGTCACTTCCTTAATCACCAATTAAAAATTTTTGGTTTTTAAGTGACCAAATGTTTTTAAATTTGCACCCTGAAATGCAGTGAAAGTTTTGGTAGTTTCCAAAAATGATACAAAGAACCCTAGGCCTGAAATATTAGGAACGTCGGGTTCCACAAATAGTGCTATGCACCTGATGCAAGGAATTTAAATCACAATCGTCTAATGGTCGCGTAGTTCTAATTAGCATGCAAGCTGATAGATGTTTTCGCCAAGGAAAAAAGTTTGTAAAATTAAAGCTAAGTTGTAGGCTAGGACAGATGATAACAGCATCTGAATTCCCTTCAAAATATATCAAGCTCAAATTCCGATTATTTAAAATTCTTTATAGTAGGTGTAGGGGCAACTCTAACATGTATATTTTATTGCGTTCTTCTTTTTTTAGCCCGTGTCTGTGTTTACCATTGTGTCTGTGCGTAGCTGTGTGTGTAGGGTGGAGAAGGAAGGGAGTTTTAGGCATGATTTACACGAAACAAGTCGTGCTGTATGTGTGGCGTAAGC
>JAOBAT010103301.1:3140-38781 GCA_026413305.1 Hydrozoanthus tunicans
GAAACAAAGAGCATTTACTGCTTATCATGTTATTCGCAACACGAGGCAGGGGACTTAGCACCGAACCGCTAGCTATCAATTTTCAATTGGTATATTTTAGGGTAATTTAAACCGATAGGTATTTTTTATGTGGAAAATTTTTCTTCTCTGCTATTTTCCGGGTATTTTTGAGACGTTGCCGACGGTCATTCATACCCTTTTAACCCCGGAGTACATACCCCCCTCCCCCCTCTCTTCTCTAGGAAGAGTAGTATGTGCGTTCTCTATGTGTGTTCTCTATATTCAATTTGATTCTTGATGTATATTGTAGAAATCATTTTTGGGACATATCTTAACATAAACTGCGAACGAGGTATTTTACAAATGTCCTTTGTTTTTATTGCTATTTGTTTGTTTTTTATGTATTGTTTTTACTTCTTAGAATAGGTTATTCTACCACGTTAACCAAAGCTAACAGCTCTAGTTAATACTGCCTTCTCTTGTTTATTCTTGACGTCTGAAAACAGCAGTATCACATAAGTGTTCAAACGCAGCTGAGCGTAGCTCAGTTAAAGGTAAAGCGATATGTTTTATAGGGCACCAGGAATCCTTTTATCATATATGACCTAAGACGGTAGCCTAAAGGTTCCACAAAAAACTTGTAAAAGGAAAACGATTGTGTTAAAGTTGCGCTTTTTTAACCAACCGTTTTCAAACAAGCTTTGAGTGCTAAGCAATATGAGTTACTTGTTTCAGTATGTTATTGTAAATTTTTATCTTTCAAAATTGTCGTTCCTACATAAATTTGCGGAATATGTAAAAAATCATTTAGTAATACGAAATGTGCACCGATGTTTTGGGGGATGAAGAATACCACGGATAATAAATGATCTCGCAGACAATTGTGTTATCTCTTTTTTCAATTATCATTTCAAACCGAATTATGCTCATGTACCCTGTAGTTTTCATTGTAAAATCTTTTCAATACCACCTGGACTTGTTATTCTCTATCTTGATGGATGGATAGTTCGTTTAGAAAACGCGTACCGCTAGACCCCTGCTGTGTCATGCCTACCGCAAGGAAGCCGAGCGTATATACATGACTCTGCAGTTCTTATACCACTAGTTGTTCATCACATAACTTTTTCCCAATATTTATAGTAAGTTTTATAGTACAATGTTTTTACTTTGTTTATGACAACTTAGGGTAAAAAAATCGCGAAAGCTTCACATTCTTGTAACGACGGAATGTATCGCGCTCTTTAAATACATTTTCTTTTTAAAACGATTTCGTTATATATTTTCCTTCATATATTTGTATTGATTCGTGTTTGTTGTTTCTTTGATTGTTTATTTATTTGTTTGTTTCTTTAAGCTGACAAGACCACAGGAAATGTAAACTCAATAAGTCTATTCAAGCACCGTCTTCAATTCGTGGTAGAATTATAAATTGTAAAAATAATTTCTAAATAATTCAGCCGAAAGAGTTGTTAGTTAAAGGATGCGCGGGAAGAAGTTTGGATGAATAGCTTCGGTATCTTCAAAGATTGCCGCCCCTGCGTGGGTCCGCTAACGAAGACCTTATCGCTAAATCCATTTGCCCTTGGCTTATAAAAAACAAAGTTTCTTCAAAACGAAGGGGTTCTTGACTGAAAGTCATGATCCAAACTTTTTGAAAAAGATTGATAATTTCAATGTACACTGCAGTTTAGATAATCGAACTTTTTTTCGGCGGCTTTTTCTTTCCTGTAAACACATTTGAATAACTTGCAGACAGAAACCTTTAATAAATTAATTTCTCCTACTGAGATACTCTGAAGTAAAGGTAGAAACGTCAAACGACTCTGGAAGATCTGTGTTGCCGCATTAACTACCGTCAGTTGCGATGGTAATTAGACTTGGTCAATATTTCTTGCTGTCTTTTAATTACTGAATTTTGGCACCCCGTCGAGCCCAGAGATAAAACAATTGAAAGGAGAGAATGTCTCCTTTATTAGTGGACATGACCGTCGGGCATATGAGTTATCTAATGATTCGGGCCAAACATATGGTTTTCTGGTAATTTGCATAGAAATCATGGATATGCTTGTGAGCCCATCCAAATGCTTTAGAGTTTCGTTTTGATTTAGTTCTGCTCCATATGGCGGTTCCCACTCGATCCCGCGAAACTAATAACACGATTGAAGTCTATTCTCAGTTTGTCGAATCGATATAACTGTAATTTTATCAGATTTACCCAGGTTTTCGTTTTATTCTAACTTGTTACTGTAAGTTAAAAAGAAGCTGTGTCACCGCGGTGATTAAAATAACCCTATAAAAACTTACTAGTAGCCAGTTAGCTTAACAAGTTTTATTAAAGTTTTCTGCCTTTGATCCGTGAAAGTTTCCCTCGTTCGTATCTGTTTTATAAATGATTTCGCACATTCATAGAGATAAACAAAATAAGCAGGGTAAATTACTTGCCAACATCAAAGTTTCACATGCCTTTCAAACAGCATCAAAACCTTTCTCATTTTAAGTACGTGAATTTTATGAAGCGTATTGCGCTGAAATTGCCGTTGAGCAGTATGTTCTCTGACGAAACAGTTTCTTACCAAATCGACCAAACAATATACAGTATGTTGAAACCAAAGACCCTTTAAAAATGAAGGTGTTTTCCCTCAGTTAAATTCTTTAGAAATAACACAATTCGGTAGTACTTGAGAATTAATTGAGATTTGAAACCAGATTTAGTCATCTCTTTTTAAAAAATATTTGGTTTAAATCTTGTGGCAACAGTTTATTTACTTATCTTTTCTGGCTCGTGATTGTGGCCATACCTGGAAGTCATACTAAATTATTTGTTTTGAAAACACTAACAACAATACGCGAGTCGGTGTCAACAGAGAAGGAAAAGTAGATGTTCGCTAGACTCTGACTATAGTATAGTACACTTGTGTCGTTCGAAGAACCTTTCCAAACAACCTGACATACACCCTTCATCTATAAACAAATACGAGGAAATTTTTGTTGATAAATTTATTGTATGACAGTCTTTATTTGCTATTGTTTTAAGGGGGAAAATGCAAAGCTGTCTCAAGTCTTCATGTCTAAAAATAACATCTTAGTTTTGGGGCAAGGGCACTTGTCAAAGAAAAAAATTGCAGAAACAACATTTTTGTTCGTAACTTTCTTTCCACTCGCACTTCGTAAAAGGAGTTACGTCCAATAACTTAAGCTACACAGTTAAGACCTCGGAGTTAGGAGCCCATTATTTGACTTCATTCGTTAGATTTCCGACACTTAATTGTAAAGTTTTATTACTGGCTAAAGATATACTGATATGAAAGAAGTATTTTGTTTAAGCTGAGCCGCTTATTCACACAAAGTTGCAATAAGTTGTGGCTTCATCAACATTGGCTCGCATCATCTTGCAAACAACCAGCAAGTTTGCACATGCTGGGGTGCTAATTATTGTTTTTTGCAAAGGAAAAAGAAGGATTTGTAAGCCCTTTTTTCAGCTTGTTGTATTTGAGTAAATACGACCTGTAAACAGTCGCCACCAGAATGAAAACAGTCATTGGTTGTTAAATGAGCAGTTTTGTTGCAGTAGCATAACAGGTATATTTTTAATGTCTACAACTAAATTGCAACAACACTGCCAAAATATCTTTAAACCAGGAAGAAGCTTCTTTTCTATGAACCTTATCAGCGAGCCAGTGGCTCATCGCTATAAGAGTTGGAGGGTTCCTCTGCATTTGGTTATAAAACCCAAAACCATTTAGTACACTGTTGAGATCATTGACTCAGCCACCGAACATTCTTTAAAATTGTTTAATGATTAAAACTATACAGAGTTAAGAGTGAAGCATTAAATTAAAGCTGCTGTTGAGATAACCTTAAAAAAATACATCGACAAATAAAATGATAAATCAGACTGGCGCAAATCGTACAGGCGTCTCAGTGGAACTGAACTGCAAAACATCTTTGAAAAAATCTTCGTATAAATCTATAATGAACTCAAGTTGTTATGGAAAACATATCAAAACTTGTTGTTGACATCAGGCAGTGGTTGATGTGAAAGTTGTGACCAAATCATGGAAACACTGCAGTCTCACTGAACCTTGGGCCCTGATAACAATATTGATGGAGTCTCCGTACTAACAGAATGTTAAAGTTGTCATAACTTGCTTGTTTTTTATTTGCTCTGTACTTTGTTTTCTTTGACATTTAAACATAAATGTACCGACTCAAGCGAACTTATCAGAAATGGTTTTGTAACATTCTTTTTCATTATTTCATTGCCGCTCTTCATAAATTGATTTCTAACAGCTAATGGCGATTCTTCTGAAATAGAAGAACTTAACATTTTTCTTTGGCCGAAAGAGTAAAAAAATAGTTTTGGCAGCACTTGAAATCTGTCCCATCATTTGTACTTGCAAGCCGTTGCAAAGAAACTATTAATTTAAGTGTTTCAAGCAAATAAGTACATGACTCCTCCATTTTGACATGCAAAGCTGTATGAGTGCTGAAGGCTTTGCCTTCAAGAAATGAGAAAGATACACACAAAGGCGCCCTTTCGTGTTGACTTTTCCAACTTCATTTTAAGAGGGTAGAGTTTTACATTCATCGTGTTATCAAACCGAGAAGAGGATATCACGCTGCTACATCTGCCAAATTCTCGTTGTTACTAGTACATCCGTTAGCCTCTTGTTCACCAACTTAAATCCAATGGAGTATATTTCCAAGAAAACGATTTAGTAATATCAAGAAATCTATCAGTTAATGGGATTTCTAGCCCTATTTCCTGGTTTGCATTTTAAAGAAGGAGTTGCAGATGAAAAAGGCTTGTAACGATCAAGTTATTCTTTTGGAGTCGTTAGAAGTAATCTGTGGAAAAGAATTGGAAAGAAAGTAGGAAAGAGTTCCTATCAGTTCCTGGAATAGTATGATCTAAGTAGCCAAGTTATTTCTAAATTGTTAATCGAACAAATTTTGTTTCGATCCGATACAAAGCCGAACATTCACAAAATTTATTCAAACTCTTTACAGCAGTTAAACTATGCTTGTTTCTGGGTAGAATTGAAACTCATTCAATCCTTCATCCAATGTAACGGTAAGGCAGATGCAAGACTTTGTACGTAAACACATTAAGTATTGGGCTTAACTTACACTCAAACCCATCCAGCAAATTTCTTGCTTTCAATAACTCGCCTGAAAAAAGAATGATATAAATTAGTTGTGCAGTATTTCTTTAGACAATTAGTTTGTGTGGTAAATCAAAGGACCTTATTTCAATAAGGTTGTAAAGATTCTGCCTCCATTTATTTCCTCCTCATCAAACGACTATGAAACAATATTCATGGATATTTTGACCCTCTTTTTTGGTCTCCAATTGAGAAATTGACGGCGGATCAGCTATTCAAACATGTATAAAATCATTCATTGTGTTTTATCTACGTCAAACAAAATTGCTTCTAAAGTCCTAGAAGATAATTTTTAACCTTAACCTCGTAACAGATAACAGTTTAGAAATTTAGATGAAATTTTACAAAAACTGATTTTAAGCTCTAGTTCTGAGTTTGGAATAAAATTGTCACATAAAGCATTTTTTGTGCATCATGCTTCTCAATTAGGTAAAGTTCCTGCTATAATCGAGCTTATAAATAATTTGCCTTAAACTACCTTTGTACTGTAATACACCATCGAGTACGCTTTCGGTTTTATGCAAATACCAACATGTATGATGTGAACTCAAGTTTTTGTTTTTAAGTTTAAGAAGTTACAAAAACCATGTAGCCTGTGGTTTGCTTTCAAGTATTAACTGGTTTAGGTAACGAAAGGTCAGTAGAAGTCGGCCTCTGTGTATGATTACCCTATTACAATTAAAAGTTATCTTACTGTGAAGAAGTAGCTCATTTTTATACTTTGTTCAAAATTGTTTTATGTTGTCTGCCGGGAGAGCTTATTGTTATATTTTGATTTTCTTTTCTAAAACATTTGCATGAACTTTAAGTCGCCTTGAGATTAAGCTAAATCTTGCTAGGGATGTCTTTTATTGTTTGGCAAGGATCATAGGAAAAATGTAGCAAATCTTATTCTGTTTAGCTTCTTCATTTCTACATTAAAGAATAATAATACCGGTTTAAAAAGTCCTCTCAGCGGGTTTATGGTTTTGACCAAGTGGTCCCGATGAGATCTTGGCTGCATTTTATGCCGCCATAATTTTCAATGTGTTATAATCCGAAATACATTGACAGCAAAGAGCGTTTGAAAATAATTTTAGTAACTACTAACGGATTGACCGTTTTGTTGCTAACTACACGCTTTCTTTTTTATAAGAACAACTTTATAAGAACAAGGAGGCTCAAATTGGCCAAAGTTTAAGAAAAATTTAAGAACAAGCTGAGGCTCGGAGCTCAAGGTAAGAGTTTGAATATGAAACCAATCCTGAGATAGTCACTTGAAATCGTCTCGGGAAAATGAATCAAGGGATGAATTGATCAAGAATATACCGCCAAGCAATCCGTTTTCGATTTAAACCACACATAGAAATAAGAACAATTTAAGAACAATTTGAGGCTCAAATCGCAAAAAAATTAAGAACATTGAGCCTCGGCCAAATTTACTGGTTCTTATAAAAAAAACGTGTAAACAGTAACTCCAAAAAATGAGACACTACTGAGCTAGTAGTCTTGATATACACTAAGGCTTGACTTCGTCTTTTATTTAGTCTCTTTTTTTCTGGTTGAATAAAATTTCAAACCAAGGAAAGATGATTCGAAAATCCGGTTGAATCGAAAAGCAGGCTTTGCATACTCTCATTATTCTGGTATTTAGATGGAGTGGATAATTTAGAGCCATTAGTTACAGTCGTACTCTTAGTGTGCTGACAGCGAATATTGCTTGTATAGTCTTGTCCTTAGTTCAGCACTTATTTGTTGCTATGCAATTACAGCAAGATTTTAGATTTTCCTGGTTATTTGATGAACTGCTATTATATATTATTTGTTATGGGGTTTATTATTTCTCATCAGTTGGGTTGTCTTGTTTTCTTTATTTGTTTAGAGTGAAATAAACTTACTTTTCTATTACTGTAAAAGTTATTACTCCCGGGATCTTCTTTTGTTTTTTGCAGTCCTAAGTTCCTGCAGCGTATGTAGTGAACCGTTTGCTCTGCTGTATGCCTATGCGGGCTACAGAAACAGCGTTTAAGTAGCTCTGAAAAAAGTTCCCATGTTTAGACCGATTCTTATAGTTTGATTATTTCTGTTGCGCGCGCGCCAGTCGGGGTAAACAAGCAGTCAGAACATTTTGGCTGCTTTCACGATTACATTGAGTAAAGCAGAACAATAAAGATTATTAGTTATAGTTTCCAATACAGAGAAAGGTAGGCAGAGAATGTGATAGAGGAACCATTAAAACGGGTTTCGGTTTAGTGTTTCATTAGAACTTTTCTCGAATCGTTAAACCACAGGAACCTGTAATGCAAATAGTGTGAAAAACATTCTACATCACAGCTGCCTATCCTTGGAACGATAAACTATTCGGTTACTTACTTTCAAGTACTTAACCTTAAGTTGTAACGAGATCAAGAGAGATTAACGAACTTCATTGACTAGATTCTGTGAAACCTGGTCAAAATTACAGGAAACATTCACTTCAAAGACACATCATGCAGTTTTCGTCTAACACACATCTCCGATCTTCGCTTTGCCTCGCTTCACTCTCTGTACTTAGAAGCGGCGAGCGTTTACAGGCATTTTACTATTACTCTGATAACTGGAATAAATATGAAAGCAATGAACTGTACAGTATTTGAACGCTGACGGGTTAATTGCCAAATGAATGGTTCATCAATCGACTAAAGGCAGAACTACGCCCATCATTACTGGCAAAAGCATAACAAGGCTTGCTTGCGTTGCTGTCCTATCCTCTTACTTTGCGCTATCAAACTAATCCGCCCTTTTTTCCACAGTTTCCTGCAATTTTTCTTATTTTGAAGTAGCTTTGAAACAGCCTATCAGTTTTAATACTTTTACTTGCTGCAATGGCGTGAAAGAAATACGTAAAGTAAAAAAAAATGATCAACATTCTGCTCTTGCTGAAACGGAGTGTAAAATTGACAACAGAGATTTATAAATCAAAAGACTTGAAGTTGCATTGCGATCATTTACGCTGCAGTTTCGACACTTCAGTATAAGAGTTTTGTGCCATAGAGTCTAAGCAAAGAATCAAGAAACAGAGATTTTTAAGGACTCAAAACTGTAATAGTTGAGACTTATTTGTTCATCAACTGAAGGACAACCTGATGAATCTTGTTTGTGGGGTACCATAAACTGGTTTCATCAGGAGCTTAATTCCTAAAGGGGAAGCCAAGCCTATTTCCCAGCGCACCTTCAATCCGCTAAATTCGATAGGATGAATGAAAAGAAAGTTACTTAGACTAAGAGAATTGTTGTTTTGTGTATTCATAACAAGCATGCTGTTGCAGAAAAACCTCAACAAATTCAAGCTACGCGTTTAATCTCGTGTTCGTGTTTGTTTTCTCGCAGAAGAAATGCGCTTGATTCCAACATCGGAGGTTTGTGTTATTTTAAAAAATTCAAAAACGATACAGCTGTATTTAGACATCTGTTTTCTACGTAATTAGAAAAGTAAGGACCTGCTTAAATTCCGACTAAGCGTTTCGAATGAGATGTAGTCAGCCTTGATGCAATCAAATCTTGATAAGTTTAGTTTAAAAATCATAGACTTATTTCCTGCTGTGACTAGTTCACTCAAAAATCGAAAACAAAAATAAGATGGTTTGGCTTGTATCTTGTACTGGTTATACCTTAAAAACGTTCTGGCAAATATTGTATGCTTTTACTTGATTAAGAAACGGTTTAGCGTGTTTTTGAGATTATTAATCCAATGTACTTAATCTTTTCCTCGATATATCGAGAAAAGAACTGTTTTGGTTATGTAGATCAGGATTTGATAAGAGTGGCTTAGCTGTAAATAAAATGAATATTACTTCGAGGTGCCGCTATAAAAACAATTTTCGAAGCCAAAACTTCATTTTTCAAAACCGCCCCGTTTATAGATTAAAAAGTTTTTCTGAATATCTTTAAGAGCTGCGAAAATTTCAGTAGTCCGTTTTAAAGACGTCTGTTTACAAAATATAGTCCCACACGCGCCTTATTCATATTCCCACTGCGCGTAGCTTCATGTAAATTCAGAAAACAACTGTAGGTTTTCCTTAACTAAACGATTCTTAGATTAAAACCCTTTTAATTTTCGTGTAATTAGAAGTTGAAAACGAAGGTAAACTTGGCAAATCAATTCCAAAACCCTCGAATATACCAAGAAATGTTAGAAAGAGGCTCTTATAGCCTTAAGCTTGTTGGTTCAGTCGTTCGGCTAGTTGCAGATATAGTCGGTGAATAAAAACGATTCCTTACAACAACTGAGATAATAATAAAACAGTCTCGCAAGAATTAGATAAATTTTTACTTCAAGGCAAGAGTTTTGTCTGCTATAGCAGAAACTACACCGATCTGCGTTACCGTGGTAGGCTTGTTTATGCATTTTGAGTACACTGTACATTTTGGACCGGAGCAGTGGAAGTTTGACTTTGGAACGTAAAAAGTTGTTTCATTTTTATCTGCGGCATAAAGCTTTGGTAAAGATGCTAGTGTACAAATGTTTTTACATCATTGCTCAACACAATTAAACTCGGTTCTTTCTATCGCTGTTTCTAGTGCTAGCTATCGAATTTATGTTCTGAGAGCGCTAAGCAACGAATTAGTAGACCGAGATGTCTGTCAAGCCTGACTCGTGTGTATCTGGAATTATTTCTTAAGCCAATTTGTTTTTATTTCGGCATAATCGGATTATTCTTCAAGTTACAATCTAGATATCCAAAAAGGCTTGTTGTACTACTTGTTTCTCAAATTGGACTTTATGCACTTTTAAAGCAACAAACTGCACGGCGAAAACCCTACTGTTATTCTTTTTGTTCTTAGTTCAAGGTCATGGCTTCAAGTGCAATAATAGCTTCAAATACAATTTAAAAGTGGCGAAGCAAAAGCAACCATGTCATTTTCATGATTCGCTGCTTTCTTATTTCTATCTTTCTTTAGGCTTGCCAGCATGTCATGATTTCATATATGAATTAAATAAAATGTTTTTGGCCTTCAAGTCACATTTTTTGTCTGCCGGTGGGACTGAAGAAGGTGGTAATTTTAATAAATCATCATCTGAACGCTTCACTGTTGAGGGATTCTCTGCACTTAATCTTTTAATAGATTTAGAATGACCGTTTAAATATTCTATTCGAGGATTTGTAAAAAGATAAGAGATATTTTCCGCTGTATTAACTGTAACCTACTGGCCTTCACCGAGCGGCGGTTCATCATTTCATGTAGTATAGACAAAACTGGCTTAGTTTTGTCACGCAGTCTAAAGACTGTCAGAAGCCTTAGGAAACTTGTGGCGGTGAATGAAAAATACTTCATGTTACGCACCAAATTTTTTTATGCATTTTGCAGTAAACAGGAAACCCATACATGCCGTCGTTTTTTGTCCTTGTACATAAATTCTAAAGTTCATGAGGCAAGATAGGATGTTTATCATCCCTAATACCACGCAAAATATTACATCTTTCATTCATTCTACAATAATTAGGGTTCATCATGTTTGTTTTAATGGTGGCTGGCGTATATCGAACCCTTTGGGCACTCACACCTACTCTTGGCTCTTCCTCAACCATTGAAAACAAACTTGGTTTCTCTTTTCAAAGGAATTATCAAAAGTCATGGGTGGTGATTGTATATCGATGTCAAGATTCAAAAATAGACAGTTGGTTCTTAACAATCCCCATAGACTTTTGCACGAGTAACCTAGCTTTGCTGAAATGTTGTTTCTAACTTTTTTCTTGTCCCCAAAAGACTCTAACCTTGATTTACAATTGATTTTTGAAGAGAAACCTTTATTTATCTATATGTAATGATATTTTTTGGATTATTTTATTGACTAGAGCAAGCTTCCTTTTGCATTTTAATTTTATTTTCTTGCACTGTGCAGAAAGCCAACTAGTTTCAAAATAGAGACATGGTAAACGTGTAGCGGCCACTGACTAAAAGAAAACTAGCCTCAAGGAAGCATTCTGGCCATTACTCTTTAATTGTTGTTAATACATGTACCAGTTTATCTGCTGTCACTGCACCACCGATGTTAAACAGTGAGAATCAAGAGAACTTAATGTAAATGGAGTTACTGTGAAGTGAAATATATATATATATCTGTGCTTTCACTTACCGAAGTCAGATGTGTTGGCTGTAGACGGGAAGGCTTTCTCCTGCGAGCAATACATGTCTTTCTTATGTCTTTTATGCTTTCTGTGGTATTCTTTGGATCGTTAAATCATTTATCACTTTGCGATGGCTAGAATTCTTTACACTTCATCCATCGCTTCCCTATTGTTTGCATATCAAACACAATGAGCAACAGAATCTGTAGACGAAACTATTGCCACGTTTCGCCTAAGGTAGAACCGTACGAAGACGGGGCGCTTTTAATACCACGTTTATGTTACGAAGCACAAAGTACATGCCATTTGACTAATATGAGACGTAATACCAGCAATAGTAGTTAAAGGATTTATAAACAACCCAAGTATCGAACCGTGAAACTAATGTTGACTTTGTATGGCGCACCGGTACCTTTGCTAGGCAGTCTAGCTACGCTTGTCCTTCTACTAGAAGTAACGAAGCGTGACGCTCTGTTTCTGAATACTTGCAAAGTAAATCATTCGGCAACGAATTGAATACAGCAGAATGAAAGCGTGCTAGAATCACAAAGTAGGATATTTAAAACAGATGGCCGCAGCAGAAGGTCTTAACAATTCCAGAGAACAAGTAAGGGTTTAAAATTTGACAAGATGACAAATTAATTTCAAGTTCTTTACACCGAAACAAGTTGATGAATGGAACACCAAGTTTTGACTTTGTTTGCAAAACCATGGGAGGCCTTGTCCCAACGGCTATAATCCATGTGGCAGAAATAAATCATTTCGAAAGCCTGACACATTTTCCCAAGCTTTAGAGTTTGGTGGATAAACTTATTATAAACGTGAGCTAAATCTAAAATGGGTTTGGAAGTGATATTGCATTTATCCTAGAATTAAAAGGGGTATCATTCTTTTAAAAAGGCGTTATTTGGAAATAAAGTTTGAAGAAACAGTTTAACTTTAAATGACCGGGCCATCTGTATCAATCATAGGCCTCGTTTTTTACCGGTTCAAAGATTCTAACCAACGTCAATTTTAGTGGCATTTTAGTCACGATAAGGTTTATTGTGGCAAGTGGGCCATTTTTCTTAACGGGGATGACGAACAATGCTGGGAACAGATGCAGATAATATTTGAAAACTTTTTTTGGTCTGGCCATTGCTGGCCGTAATCTCAAAAGCTCTTACAAACTCTTTTTATGATCAAGCATTGCTAAGGCGCACAAACAACAATCGATATCTCTAAGGCTTGTATAATTGCAATTAGCCGTCGAACAAGCACCGAACTGGACTAATTAATAATTTCAATCTTTGAAGCAGATTATTCTTATTCTTATGCGAAATACTTTCGAATGATGAAAGCATTCAATATTAAAGCGCTGCGGATAGCTTACGCCATAAGTCTTCATGAGTTAAATAGACTCCTTTAACTATACATAATTCAGAGAAATACTTTTTCTAATTCTATTTGTCGAAACTTTGAGGCTGAGAAACCGCAGTAAGGCTCGTTTTTACAGTTGTTACACTTCATTTGAAGAACTGAAAGGTTGTGAAATACTATTAGCTATTTCTATATTATTGTTAAAGTTTGATAAATACTATCAGTTTTACACCGTTGAGATTGAATGAAACTGACGCTTTGGACTATAGTCCTCAGTTCGTCTCCCTGTTTCTGAAGAAAACACGGGCGAGGCAACTCTACCTTATTTCATTATATTATTACTATTATCATTATTATTTATTATTATTATTACTATTACTATTACTATTATTATTATTATTATTATTATTATTATTATTTACTATTATTATCATTGTTATTGTTATGTATGGGCCTGTTCGAAACAGGCCTCTTTTGCTGTTACTCTAGGATAAAAACAGGCAACACTGATAGACGCGACTGAGGTTCTAACTTTGGCTTTCTAGCTGATACAGCTGTTGCCTGTGTTTATTTTGTCGGCTAACAATAACAGTTTGTTGTTATTATTATAACAATTATTGCTTTTCAGTTTTTTTTATTATTGAGCCTTTTTAAATTGCGACAGATAAATCACGAAAAATTTAACTTTTTTTATTAGTTTATATGTTATAAGTTATTATCATTTCATTTTCTTGATATTTATTATTCCTTCGAATTTTCTGTAGTTTCACGGATTTCTTGCCGCGGTCATGTTTTCTTTACCCAATTTGAGAATGGCTTAAAGAAATTAATGTGTTTTCAAATGTTGGCCAGCTTCTTTCCATCCTTTCAAAGTATTTTGGTCATTCTAGAGATCATTGGAACAGACTACTTTGGATACTGACAAAAGACTGATGGTGAAATACATTCACAGCTTTCTATAGCGTTTTAGTTATCAATGGATTTATTTCAATATCTTCCGTAATTCCGGAATGAAATTCGCAATTATCAAATCATTTCAGGTTTCCTCAAGATGGAGATGGCTTGGTTTATGTTGTGATTAAATTCTAAACCGATCTTTAACTTTTAGTAATAACCAGTACTGAAAAGAAAGTAACCACAATGCCGGTTTAAACTTTAAAAAATGAAAACACTGTTGTTCAAGTGAAGGACAGAAGAACTTATTGTTGTGGTTTTGTGATGCATTGATGCTTTGGCCAGATAGAACTTGCCAGATGACACATTTCTCTAGCTTCTTGTGTTTGTGATTATCACTTAAGTTTCATGATATTAAACTTTATTCTCGCCGCTATAAAATGTGAGTTTTTTTCGCCTTGTTGACTTGATTAAATGTGCTAGTGAATGGGCCTGGGCTCCGCATGCAGCCTTGACTGATTCGCAGCGCAATGAATAGAGAGTGAATACGCGTACTTCAGTCCACCGAAGAGAGACGGTTAGGTAAAGCACGGCGCAATAGCACCAGTGACACTGTAAAGAATTTAAAAAAAATTAAGGAAGAACGCGCCGTTGAAAACGAGATTCGAAAAGCCTTATGCGAACACATTATTCAACGTGCTGCTGTATTGAATTCGAAAATAGAATGATTTAAGTTTAATTAAGAAAAGCTGATCCAATCTTTGGCACGTGCGGGTCCTTGTAAGTCCTCACTCACGGAGCCTTTATGATTGTTGGCCAATTTGAGGTGTCACAGCTTTGTAGATTTTAAACATAAAACAATATTAGCAGTATCTTTGAGTGACTTTGATGTGCTTTATTTGTAAAACAACCATTCTACACGAGTAGAATGCTCAGCACAAATATAAATCAAAGTATATATAGAATACATTAGGCCTCTCTCTTTTTACTGCAAAGACAAGTATCTGCCCTTAAGCGATGTTTTTCCATTTTCTTCAGAACATGAAGAGCTATCAGCTGCGAATCTGAATTATGCCTTTGTTTCGCTAAAATGTTTTCTTTTGATTTTCATAAACAACGAGGAGTAGAGGAAAGACGTGCTTATTACGAAAGACTATATCAGTTTTTATGCTATGTCAGTTTATGGTCTTTACAGAATTTCCCAGATTATTAAAATCTTACAATGTTCAGATTAGCACAGGAAATGTGTTTATTAGACAGTTCAGGCGCCGCTGGACCTCACAGTCAATCCGGTGCCTTGGCGGAAGTTAGACTATGGCGCAAAAGTTTCAATTTAGATTTCAGGGTAGAAAGCTAAGTACCCGTAAAACATGGAAGAATAAAGTTGTCATGAATGTTTTCATTTCGTGTTGTAGGTCGTTACTTTAACGTTACTAAATCAATCTAGACACTTGTCTAAAGCCATAAACTTTGTGATTGAGTGTTTTTTTATGATTGTTATTTCAAACTAAGATCTTACACAACGCTTTGACAGTTTAAACTAATATTTATTCGTAAACCTTTTTTTATAAAACTTTTTATTTCTAGATAGTAACTGCGACAACTACCATACTTTAGGTTTTGACAAACACAATTATTCGCAAAAGGTTCCGGGTGCGGCACGCTCAATGATTTAAAGTTCTCGTTCACTATTGTCGTCATTTTTTCAAGTTTCGATATATATCAAATTTTTTCGTTAGACGCATTTGTAGCAGAATTTTTTTACTGCTAGTATTGACAATAAATTGTAAAAGTGTGAAGTAAGCAACATTTCCACCTCCGTCATTGAAATTTGAAATGCAAATATGACATGTGCACCTCCTTATTGCTGGTCGTACGCGTCGGCAAACAGGTTGAAGAAATAGATTAGTAAAATTTGCTTGAAAGCATAAAAAATAATCTCTCGCTGAATTTAAGTTTGATTATTGAAAGTTAACAGATATATTTCAGGCGCTCTTTCTCAGCTATCCAAAAAGTATTAAGGCTGAGACTATGGAAGAAAAAAAAAAACCTCCAGGGAGAGCCCAGTTGCGTTGCTCTGATCGTGTTAATTATTTTTATCCATTTTCTTGTCACAATCTGCTTTTTTCTCAACTAGATTACAATCTTACCTTTAAGATTTGAAACACAGTCACGAGAAATGGCCTCCAAGATTGCCACTGACACGACGCTGGTGCAAGTCATCCTTACGACCTCTTTTCTGTTCCCCTCGACTCCTGTAGATTTTATCGACTTTGTTTTGATAGCATGCGATTATAACCAGCCAAACTCGAAGACTTGCGTTGCGCCATGCGAGTGGTGATGACACTAAATGACACTTGGGGCTGACAAAATTCACCTCAGCCGTTTTGCTCAGTAGTATAAAATTGCTTTTTGTTGTATACACAAGTTCCTTAGACAGGACCGTACCATCAAAGCAAATAAGAATCGAAGCAGTTTTCTAATTGGGTTACATGTTCCGCCATGATCCTTTGAAACGTTGGAGTCTCTGGGAAAGGCCCGAGCGGTTCAGGTATTTTACACGATTGGGTCAGTTTTTAAGTCTACATGGTTTATGGTGGCACTGAACATCGATTTAGGGAGTAGGGTGTAAAATTTTTATTATTTCCAAGTATATCTGGTATTTGTTTCACTAATACCATTAAGTTATGCAAGATTTATTACTTCTGTTTAGTCTTCATTAAAGAAAACATCAAAGTAACTAAAGACACTTAAAAAAATTACAGTCTTTGGTGAAGGACAGGTTATCAGTTTTTCCTCGTCATCGGCCTTTGTAACTAATCCACTTTTGTTCAAGATTGCTTGCCAAGTTTCTTGTGTAACACTAATAGTGACCCAAAAAAATACACTCGACTCTTACAAGATGATCGCAAGCATTTTTTAATTATTTTCATTTTCAGCGAATACATGGTTAATGTGACATCAAAAATGGCTTTAATGCAAAACAAGGGACGTTTTGAGCTTGTGAATATACACTGGAAATGATCAAGCTAGAAGGAGCAGCTTGTAGACCCATCCTAGACCTAGTTATATTTCCGTTCATGATGTGAATAGCTTGAAGAGCTTGCTCATTTTCATTCATTTGCATTCTAATTTGCATTTCAAGGAAAACACTCGCAATGTTTGTTTTTAACCTAAAGCTGAAGGTAGCCGGTTTCAGACGAAGTCGGTTCCTGCTTATTTTTTAAAGAACCCGATCTTGCTTCCAAAGATATTGTACGTTAAAATTCTCCGCCTAGATAATTTATGCATGTACACTGAATTTTACTATAACCACGCTTCGTCTCATGTACAACTTTCAAGAAAAATGGTTCAGTTAGCGTTATTTGAATATTAGGTACTACTGCTAATACTGCTTATACTACTGTTATTACTACGTATATTACTACTACTGGGGGAATACGTGTTTGTATCTTGGTTTATGATAATCTATTCGGTTGGTTGTCACGCTCTTGTGTGAGAGCAATTGTTTGAGTAAAGTGATAGGAAAATAATCGTTTAAATCAGACCACAAATGCTGCGAAATTAAATGTCATGAATAGATGTGATAGTAATCTTCCGAGTTAAATTAAGTTCCTCCTAAAATTACTAGTTAAAGTAGTATTTGTGAAAGTGGAAGTTGAACACCGACCCGGTACCGCTTACTAAACACTAACTCCAGGTTCAAGAGACTTATTTTAGCGCTCTCTAGATTTATCACTTAACACTTGCAAAACAATCTTACTTTGAACGCAAGCATTTTTTTCTTGCAAAAATCTGGAAAGGTATCCCCAGCATTTGCATTTTATTTAGACATAGAGCTTATTTCGCCTAGGAAAAAAACCTGGACTCGTGTTTTTTGAGAAGAGTAGAATTTATGTGTAGTTTTTTTCGTATGCCTGGACTAAAGCACCAGCTGTTTTGGCTAATAATTCTCACCAAGCAAATAATAAATTTATGTTGAAACCCTCTTGATACTTTAAGCGCTTGACTGCTATCGAGTGCGCTTCATTACAGAAAGGATTTTAGTTTCTAGTGGTCTTTTTTATTGAGCTGATAAATTTGGACTAAATTTCTGTTAAAGTTTCGCTATTCATTAAAATCTTACATAGTTAGTTGCTTTTTCATAAAAAGGATGCTAAGTTTTTGTTCTCCGGATACGGAGAAAAGAAAAATACTCTAAGCGGGGTGCCATCGACCACAAATTGAAGACCTGACGGGCAAAGCTTATTTCAACAGTCGGCAATTTTTGTCTGAAGCTTGGTTTGCTGTACACGCGTTGAGCTGCATACAAATTACTCCCATCACATCCCAGCTTTCAAACTTTGCTGAGGATTTACTGAACGGTGTACAGAATTCACCTGCGGTATAACTCTTACTGACGCTTGGTTGGGTGGTCTAAATATTCGTTTGAAATAATCGCCACTCCGTGCAAACACGCTGTAGTGATAGACTCAATAGACTCGGGCGTTAGGATGAGCAAAGGCACAGATTCCCCTCTCTGTGAACACATTTTGGTCTCATCAGAGTTACCTTGACTGTCGCAATCGGCCACCAACACTCATCTTTCAATAACGTTCGTTTATTTATTCAACACTGGATTAGAGCGAATAACAGTGAACAGTTTTGTAATAGTATTATTGAATAGGGATCTTTTTGTAAAATCTGGAAATCTTAGCCGTTTTTGTGTAGCTATTCGCTGAAAGTGTTAGTAAAATGTAAACTAAGGAGAAAATCAACAAAAATGGTCTAATCCTTTTAGACGTTTTTCGCGGTTAAAACCAACATATATAAGCAATTGCGAGCTTGTGTTTAGGTGCGGCCTTACTTCACGACGCAACTTTACGTCGCTCAGCAAATAAATTCTTGTTTTTCCCTGAAACAATCAAAGATTCAACTTTTGCTACCGTTGCTTTTTGTGAATACCGAGAGCAAGGCAATCCGTTACAAGTTTTTAAAACTTTTCTCGGATATTATTAGATCAAACAAAGCCTTAACACGATACAAGCAAAAGAAACAAAAACATGTATTCCCTAACAACACGTCTTCTCCAGTATTTTAATATTAATCATTCCTCGCCACGCTGAACCAATGCCGACAGCAAATACGCTAGATGTGTGAAATGCCAGAAAATTTGCTCACACCTCTCGATTCAAATTTTGCCCTTTTCTGGAAATTTTCTTGAGTTGGAAATACAAATTTACTGCATTGTTAAGTTCTTCAAAGCCTAACGCCAATGAACAAAAGCGGCAAACTCTTCTTTTGAGACTAAGCAGCTGTTTACATGGCTAAAATCAATCAATGGCAAGATTTCGTGAAACTAACCACGGTATTCTTCTAACTTCTAATTCTTTCAAAAATCGGAAGATATCTTTCCGATCAAAAGCTATAAATTCTCACGCGATGCGATTAAGCGTCACACTATGTGCCAAAGATTTCATCGTAATCACTCTGTGTGAATTTATTTGGACAAGCTCTTTTTTGGTCAATTTAAATCAAAGATTTTTTAAAAGATTTTGGGTTTTCACGTCAAACACATAACAGTCGGGAAATACGGCTTGTGAAGCACGTGTCAGAGAACTAAGTCTTGTACAATACAATTCCTTTCACAACAAGTGGCGGCTTTAGCGAAACGAAACGCCTCCGGTTATAACATATTTTTCGAAGACCTATAGTAAAATTTAAACATTCGTCTTCACCAGTTTTCGTCTAATACTGCATAACATATCGAGTGTCTTGCTTACTAATACCCGCCAAAAATTCCGATCGACATGCAGCGGAATGTACGCTTTCCCCGCAAGTTTCGTCTGCAGGAGTGGTAATAGTGTTGTTATTTGACCAAGATAAAGTTTTTTTTCTGTGCAAACCATTTAGATTGACTTAATGGCTTCTGACTGAGAAAGAATCCTTATTACGGGAATTGAAGATATAAGATTTCTTTGAATTAATCGCCACAATTTACTAGGGCACTGGTTAACAATGAGCTGTCGAGAAGTTTAATTTAATGTCATAACAGCTAAACGCAACTTCAAGGATGGTTTATATATGAAAAGAAAACAAGTCTCAAATACAACAAACACAAGAGTTGCTAGCTTTCCCCATTTCATAACAGTAACTAAGTGAATTTACTTTTCCTGGTGAGTCCAAACTTCTGGGGCTCGAAAACAAAACCTGTTTAAAGAATTAAAAGTACTTGACGAAGATAAAAGTTTCGGTTGAACTGGAAATAAGATGTGCGGGACAAATCTTGTATCCGACATCTGTGGCAGCTTGTACAACTAAATCAACAGGGAACAACAAAACATCAGTTTTTAAAAAACCAGAATTTCAAACAATATCCTTGAAGTTGCGATCGAGGTTTCAAGCTTTGTCAACTTTCGATTGAAATTCTATCGTTCTGCCTATTTAATTTACCTTCCGCTTTACAAGTATTGACCCTATGACCCAATTGCAGGCTTGTTTCTGTTTAACAAGAATAGCAACACCAAAAAACCCTACAAAATAGCAAAGCTCGTTTGCAAACTACTCGGGTAATTTCTAATGTATCACAAACACATGATATCATGGTTAAGAATTTGATCGTTTATTTCCTTTGGAGAAATAATGGAGACAACCTACCTCTGGAGGTGACATGGTTTAGTTTGTGTCAAAAGCCTTGATATATAGTGAGAACACATCTCTTATTTTCCCAAAACATTCACTTACTTATTTGTTCTCTCCATTCAAAAGTGTACAGTGATCTCAATGTGTGTTTGAGGATTGAGCGATTAATTTAAGACTAACAGTGACAACTTTGTTGTCTACAAAACATTGACAAATGCAGACAAAACATAAATCGCATCACAAGAAAAAGTAAGAACAAGACTTGAGAGTTACGAGCTAGCGTTTAACGCCGGGAATAAATACAGGGTTTAGCTAAGTATGGTCATACATAAAGTTCCCTCACACTTTGCTTTAGCCTATGATATCTATATTCTGCATGAACTTCTTTTGTCTGAACGAAACAAAGTGAGTTACTAAAATTGTGCTTCAACTTGAATGTATGTGTTCTTCTTCTGTATAGGTTTTCGATGGGGTTCTCCTGTTGAAGTCCCCGATATCATTGCAAACATATGAATAAAAGTTATTAATTTGTAAACTAAATAGTACTCAAACATTACGAGAAAGAACCATTTTTGCTGTCTTTCGACAGAATTTTACATCTGAATTGAATTGCTCCTAGGGGTGTCAACAGCCGAGGTCGAACCATTCTCGATAAATTGAAAACTGTAGACTGTTTATGAATCACTTTTAGTCGGTACAGTTTGTATAAATAAAACTTGGAATGTATCATGAACAAGACTGCAGTGAGAGTTATAAAGTGATAAATGCACTTCAAGTCGAGTGTCCGAGAAAGTTCAATAGTTGTATTAGGAACGAGTTTGATCAAATGAGTGTTCTGGCTTTGGCGGACTCCAGTAAGGATAATGATGGATTTGCGAGTGTTCAGGCTGGCGTCTGCAAGCCACATTCGGCATTGCCATTGCTCCATATCCGCACTGGTTGTTGACTGGGGTTTGTATTTGTGTAGAATACTGGGTGCCCGTGTAAGAGCTAACCGGCACGCCGACTGCTGATCCCATATTGACATACGGTGACGCGTAGCTTGGAGGTACCCGTGAGGTCTGGGGGTTACATGGATAACTGAGTCCTCCCGGTTGAGCGGACCGCCAAACTTGAGTTGCAGTCTGCATCGTGTTGTAATTCCATTTTGGCGCAATGTAACTACCGGGAAACCGCGGGTCAGGAGCTAGCATGCCGTTAGCCATTTGAGTTAGATTCCTGTTTGGTCGCTTCATCCTCCTCCTGCGCCTGTAGTTACCTTTCTCGAACATATCTTCGCAGGCTGGGTCTAACGTCCAGTAATTTCCTTTTCGCTCTCCGCCACCTTCTCTTGGCACTTTGATGAAACATTCGTTGAGCGATAGGTTATGGCGTATGGAGTTCTGCCAACCTTTCTTATTTTTTTCGTAGAAAGGAAATTTTGCTATGATGTACTGGTAAATTCCGTTCAAGGTTAAACGTTTCTCCGCAGACTCGCGTATTGCCATCGCTATCAGTGCAACGTACGAGTATGGAGGTTTCACATTAGGATCATTTGTTTTACCTGGCTCTTTGCTTTCTGTTTTCTCCAGCTCACTCGGACTCCCGATCTCCTCTTCTTTCTTTAGCTCCGGCGATCCATGATTTGGCAGCTCCGTCTCGTGGTTTCCTGAAGCCATTTTGCTCGTGTGTGACAGAGTTAATTCTGAAGTGTTGGAGGCAGTTCTGCGGCAATAATATATAAATTAGAAATTCTAAAGACTGTTTGCTGTTTGTGTTGCCGACTAACAGCCTATTGGCTACAACATTCATTATCTACCAGCGGCTATAAATATCTTGACATCACGATATCTTTTGTGCAGCCATCCAATCGAAAGGCCCTTTACATCGTGTCAATTGATTCATCTATTTGTCTGGTGGCAATGCGACCACCTACTCTGCCAGCTGTTTCTCATCCGTTTAGGCGCTTAATTGTTTCTAGCTATTCACTTATATTATTTACTTCTCCGACGGAAAATTCCCTGCATCGTTTACGCAAGGCCAAAATGTGTGCCCATCCTCATTTGGCTACACACTTCATGTATATTTACACTCAAGGTGTGAAAATATTTACCCGTTATCTTAAGAGAGGAAAGAAAAGCGAGACTTCTCTCCACACCCTTTCAGTAACACCTGGTCTTGATCTATACCAATCAGAGCCAAGCAACTGGCAGATGAGGGGTATTGAAAGGCATAAAGCAATTCACATGTTGTCTGCTCGAAGTTCAGGCTATTTAGCTTTAATTATACAATGTAGATTTTATTTTTTATTATTATAAACTACCTGCTGGGCCGCTTTTTTCCGATAATGCAACCCCATGCTGTGCTACCGCTACTAGTCTATGCCATGCAAATGCGCTTTCCTGCTTTTTTTCAGAATTGTTTGATAAAAGGGGTTCAGAGTAGACGCTTTTCACCTGTGCAAATGCAATTTCTGGTACAATTGAGATATGGTTTTCTTTACGAAAGCGCGACTCTATCTCGCAAAGAAATTAATCCCTGTCCTACACCGGGCATTTTAATTTCTAATAAGAAGTTTCATTTTGGATGAATTTAAATTATACTTCAAATTCAATGTTGAAATCATCTTGCTTTATGTTACTGAAAAGATCTCGAAATTGTTCTAAGCTAATTCGTCTTATTATTTTTATTTTTTCTGGTTTTAATTACAGTTTAGAGAAACTCCAATACCTTGAAACCACGAAAGTAAATATCGCTTTAAGTCTCGTTCAATTGCTTGTGGTTCTTGTAGGTGCTGTTTAGACTTGTATACACTGAAATGTTTATTGGATCTGGTTGTTAAAGATTTATAATTCAATGTAAACAAACATTTGCCGCCTTACAGAAAACGAGCCGTTTTCCGACTCCGAGCCAAAAAGAAGAGCTTACCGCAAACCTAAAAAGGAGGAAATACCGTATCTTTTTCTGTTTATTTTGAATTTGCTACCCACGAAAGTCTTAGCAAGCAATCTGTGTTACAAACGAAACTCGTTCGAGGATCAGAAAGGTCAATTTTCTCCTACCGCGACTCTGTTTGTTGTTATCGGACGATCGATTTGTTTGCGTCTGAAATTACTTACACAAGCTTGTTTGATCCTGTCACGTCGATCGATTGTTAGACGTAAAGTAACTCGGGACTAAATTCACTTAATCCCTATATTCTATTTGTCTATAGCAAATTACCATTCTTGTACATATTCTAAGACGTTTATTATCTTTTGGTTTCACGCGAGTGTTGGACATCACGCAAAAGTGTAAATCTATTCATATAAACTCACAGGAAATTATATCAGAAGGTTTCGACTCATCTTCTTTGAAAATGCATGGACGGTGCGTCGCTTCCATTATCTGAAAGTCATTATACAAAGTAAAGCGTATTTTTAATTACACACCAAATAAACTCTACTTCGTTTTATGCCCATAAAGAGATCTTTGAGATTGTAAGTGTTTAGTAAGAATTTTAATTGACGGCTTTAGTTTTATCTGCAGTGAATTTGTACTGCTTAACTTCGAGATATACGAAGCCGTATATCTAAGCAACTCCGTTGGCGGTAGATTGCTTGACAGCAAGATAATTTTACTCCGGCCTTTGGTCTCACGCCTTACTAGACATAATTGTTTCGGTAAAAAAAGCCTCTCATTGGTCAAACATGAATTCATTGCCTTATTATTGTCACAATACAGACCGCTCGCCTGTGGGTTGATTGAGTGTAATACCAGTAGGACCATTTTGATTTCTAGTAGTTACGAACGTGACACACTTGAACTAATTCTCCCGATGAAAGGTTGCACCAACATCTTCAAAGCTGAAACAGATAGGTGCTCATGAAACCTTTCGAGTGGAAGTCTTTTCAATTGGGTGATGAAAGGTCGCCGCAGGCCTGCTGATCTCCCGCCAATTCTGTTTACCAAACTAATCAAAATTTCGCTGTAGGATTGCGATTACGTATTCATATAATTTATTGCATTTCGATCTTCTTTTGACCGCCACTTTTGACAGGGCTACTCGTGGCAGGGGTAACCTAATTAACAACTCGAAAGTATTATTTATAGCCTCTTCACTCGTGAGCTTCATTTCCAAGGTCAAAGACGAGGTTTAGCGCAAGCCAAGTATGTAACGCTTTTTTGCACATTTGACGTTTACAAGAGGGACGCAATTTGCCGCAAGGGACTCGAGTGATTCAGGAAGCTTCCGAAATGTCAATGTGCTCTTTTTGTTTAAAGTCTCCAATTAACAATGTTTTGGTTACCTGTTCTCTAATTCGAAAACAATCATTCTCAACTTGATGAAAGTATTCGTTATTTTGATATGGCTTGTTCTCTCAAAGGAAAAAGCAATCAAAAACCCTCTAGTCTAGTCGAAACTATAAGGCATTTCTCTTAAGAGAACACTATTTGAACATGGGGCTGGACAGAATTGATGCAACGATAAGCTCAAAGACAATTTCGCTTTGCCTCATGCTGTGAAAACTTCCCACCTTCAGACAAAACTAAGAGCACAGTTCGTTTAAATGTTTCTTGATATCATGTTTGTTTACATAAAGAGTCCCGCGATAGCATAAAGGTCTTGAAAACTTTATCGTGCAGGAACTCTTTATCTTTGACGAATAGACTTCATTAGAGTATTTGTAGTGTGAACTAGCCTAGACCTCAGGTGACCTTACTTAAAAATATTGCTTTCTTAATTATATTCTTTAGAGTTTTGCCTTGGCAAAATAAGTTATCATAAATCAAAGTCTTCCTTCATTGACTTCATTTTATGCAATATTTCCACACTGTCGCCCGTGATATATGCTGTTATGAATCTGACACACTGAGTTATCTGCCGCCTTTTTTGTTTCACAGTTTAATAGGCGCATTAGCGCACGAGTGCTTTTTTTCAATGATTTCTAAACTGACGCATCTCCCTTTTTTTAAAACTAATCTTTGGTGCTAAACCTTAACGTTTTATTGTCCTATATCGCGCTAGCTTCGGTTAGTCTACTGTTGACTTTAAACATTTCCCCGTCTTAAGCGTTCACAATTCTTAAACTTTGACCTAAAACGTCGTAAAGTGATGAAAGAGCTCCACACCTGACTTAATAGCTACTGTTTGCCTGCTGTTTAATTGGTGGAAAATTTTTCTTCATTGACAGTAAGCATTTTTCTCGTAGTATTTGATCATTGTGAATATTTTTTTGAAGACTGAACAGATGTAATACTTAGGTTTCTTAGTCACTGTTTAATTACTATTTAAACAAAATGCAGCCGCAATTCATGCTAGTTTCTTAACAGTTTTTTTTTGTTCTGCCAACATCTTTTTCAGGTTTAATCAAGCTACCCGTTTTTCAATTGTTGAACATCAATACGCCACTTGTCAGTGAAAAGCCAGTGTGAATATTTATGATATTCTCTCCTTGTCAGGCCACACGCTTCTTGGAGAAAATTCAGACAACTTGAGTTTTTGTTTTGAGAAAAAAATGAACCTAGTGTCAATAAACTTGAGTAAATATAGCCAAGAATAATAGGCATGTTTACAAACATCATTTAAAGAAACAGAGATAACATTCTAGTGAAGCAACAGGAATTTATTTCCAACGATTATTTGATACGGACAGAACTTTTGATCGAGTGAGAGAAACCTGATTCAACCTTAATTCGTTTTATAAGATGTTGCGTGACCTCTTGTTAAATTATGAATTCAAAAACCAGAAGATCAGAGAGAAAACTCCTTTCTTCTCTTTGTTTCTGCCTATCAGCTGATCCTAGTAGGTGTGAATGAAAGTGTCGAGTGAATTACTTAACTAACGAAACAACTGCTACCGCGATGGCCAGATCGCTACTTTGTGCACATGCTATTAAATTCAAGTGACTGAGTGCATTAGGCGCACTACCTCAAGCTATATTTTTGAAATAATTCAATAGAAATTTTGAAAAGGTAAAACATATACTATAGGCAAAGGCGATTCGACCGGCGGAAATTAGTTTTTAGCCCTAAATGGAAATTATTATGTTCGGCGGTGTGTACCCGATTCTTTTCAACATGTTTCAATTCTGATGCCAATTAAAATTGTTAAAATTAGAAAATCCAAAAAGCAAAGCAGCTTGCTACCATGGCCTCACCACCACAGAAAAAAAAATCTCAACCTACTACATTTTGTCATCAATCTTTATAAAAACTACACGCAGCTGTGTTCAGTAAGTCAGTCTTAGTTATTTTTGGTTAGCTGTTAGGCCCGTACTGTCTTTATACTTTGATTGCGCAAAATAAATCGTATCAAATGTTTTTTTTTCTCGCGGAGAACTCTAAAATTGTTGAAAGTTAATTCATCCCATTGTTTCGCTTTTTTAATCTTTAGCATTCGGGTTATCATATTGACATTGTTTTGGTTTTCATTGCAGTTCGTGGGCAGTTTGGCTATCAGCACTTCTTAAGACTGGGAAAAAGTTGTTTTTCATAGCTTGTCAACCTTTCTCATATCATCCTTTTCGTGTATATACAGAAACTGTTTGTTATAAAATGAAGTGGTTGTTTGTCAGTAGTTCATTTGGTGCTTTTCAAAACCATATAGAAGCAGTTCTGATCCCTTAACTCAGAGATCTGACTATCCAAAGTATTAACTGACTTGATTCTACTGCTATAGGGGTGTTGCACAAAACGAACAAAAAACACGTGTAACACAGTGAGCTGGTGCCTTTGAGAAAGAAGCACGCCGCGGCTTGTAAATGCTAAGCCAAAGTATTTCGTTATTTGAAGACTGAGGAATAACGTTTTACTATAAATATATTCACTACTTGTTTAAAAAAGCTTATCTTATTAATCCTCTTTTGTTTATGAGAACTTCTACTCTTACCTACCTTTTCAGTGTGCTAAGGCAATGGAATAAGGGTAGTTTTAAACTCATCAAAGAAGTGTTATGGCCAAGCCTATCATCGCTTCAATATATAGTTCTGTCCTTTGAGTATGATATGGCAAGGCTGTATTCAAATGGTGTTCATTTCAGCTTTAATCTAAACACTGATAGCAGACCTGTCTACACCTAAATTATGTTTGTGTTTCCTCCATCTGTGCAAACATCCTTATCATTTAACCTTTAACATTTAAGGCCTTTGTTAAACCGTTGGTTTTTACTTAGCACGAGCAAAATTGATTTGAGCACACCACAGTTTATGGAAACTCCATGGCAGTTGAAGTTAAAAGAGTTTTGACCTGTTGTTTGTTATTTGTTTGCAAAAGTGTAATTAGTTTTGGTCGTATAAAGATTTCTCAGATTTTGTTGTTTTTTACTCAATTTTGCTCTTAACTTAGAAAAGTTCAAGTGTCACATTGATTTCTACGAATGGAGGGAATGCTAGTTTTATCGCTTCTTATAAATATCAGCTATGTTGACTAGAAAGGAAATCAATGGCTGAAAACCTTGTGATAGTATAAAAAAAGAGTATTTTTGACAACGCCGTGTGGTTTCACATCTTCTATTTCTAGTCGCGACGAGATAAGATTTATCACGGACCACCACAGCTTCACATTCATGAAATAACTTTTAGTATTATCATGATAAAAGCGAGGAACTTATCAAAGCAAGAAAACCTTTTTTCAAAACATTTTTACAAAAGTGAGAATGCAAAAATCAATGTTTTCCCTTATATGTGGAAAGCGGTATATCTATTTAAAAACCAAGCTACAACGCTTGGCACCGAATGCTTTAAAAGTTAGTCTGTCCGATTTGGACAGGCCCCGCCTGGCACAACCTTGTACGTGTCAAGCACCTATTTTAGTATACCTAAAGCGACTCAGTCTATTTTCAGTGTTTTGCTGAAAGCATCGAGGAGGTAAACTGCCTAGGTAGGGTATTTGGGTTTCAAAGCAAGAAGGTTTTCCGGAGGAGGCAATGTCAAAATCTTTTGTTATAGATGAGCTAGCTCGACAACCTGATTCGTGTCTTAATTGCGCCTCCAATACTTTTAAACATTTTTTATTTTTTCATCTGTAAAAGTCTATTAATCTTAAAGAATTGGAATCTGCCAATAGTAGCTGGTGAGTGAAAGCCACTCAACGGAAGTTTGCTACCCAGGTAGTCTTATCAAGAGGTCATGGCCATGTGTGCCAATGCAAAAGTTTTCTGCTCATATAACAACCCATCTTTACTTGGTTAAAATCAGTTATGATTACAATTATCATCGTTACCTTCAATTTCGCAAAAGGTATCATTTAACTGTCATCAAACAAAAATTCTGGCCTAAAATGACAATATTTGGCACATGCTACATAGCTTACTCTATCGAAAAAAGTGTAAATCTTTAAACTTAGCTCACAAATCATTTGTCAAGATAGTGAAATGTTGATTCAGTTATTTGAATTCCTTCTTCAATTTTTGTTTGTCCGCTATTTCTAGAAAATTTGTGTTTCTTAAAAAGCAGCTTTTTCAGTTTTTCCGGCTAGGATTAAGATTTGTAGCTGATGAAAAAAATACAAAGTCCCGATTTTTTAAGTCGTGTTTTCTCTATGCAGCCTTATGAGCATATGAAAAATCTAACTATCCAAGACTTATCCATAAACAATAGATTTTGATTTTAAACTAAAAAACTATAATACTTTATCTAATGCTCGGTGATTATTCTCGTAACGAGTTTCCAAGGTTTAGCAAAGAGTTCATTCTGTGATTCAAAAGTCCTAATACCAACTGTTTTATTTCGTAAGTTGACTTGAGCGAAATCTTGATTGTCTATGATATCTCTTAGTCAGTTTGTGTTATGTACATTTTTACATAAGCAAATTCCTAGGTATTGTTGGGGCTGCCCTAAGTTATTTAAACGTTTTTCTGCTATTGAAAAATCTTCAGTTTGTGCATACAAACGAACCACGTGCTAGCGTTGCAGGTAATCTGAGATGTTCCTTCAACAGCTGTGCCGATCCCGAGTTTATATTTTATGACTATTACAATAACGTCTTTTTCATTGATAATACTAGTACTAGTACTGGATTAGATCGCTTTCTATTCTTGCTGACAGCAAATATATACGAAAAATGTGCATAGTTGTGAAGATGCTTGTTTCTTTTAGACAGTGAAGTAGAGCGTTCATAAACATAAGTAAATCTTTCTTTCGATTGTGAAGGAAGCCCACACTAAAACAGTTCCTCTAGTTTCAAGTTGTGAGACATATAAGCTATGGTTCCTGTCCTTAAGCTAATTAAATGTAGGATACTCTTTGGCTCGACAGGTAAACTGCCACTCTAATAAATCACACTTGAATACAAATATGCGACTTTGACTGATGAGTTAAGATTTGTTCAGCTAGTTAGTCGTGTTTAGCTAGTTAAAAGGGCACAGATTGTGTCCTGTCTATTATTCAAGTTTTCAACCAAATGGTCCTAAGATGATAACACGAACAAGGCAGACGTTTCAAAGGTGATACAAAATTAATCACTTTATCAAGTCTAATTCATGCTGGCAGGACTGGCTGGTGCTTACATTAGGCAAGCCCAATCAATGGTCGATTAAGTACAAATATTTTTTTTAGTGGCTGCGTGAAGTATAAACACAAAATTTTACCTTGAAGGGAACAATGAAGCATCTTAAAAATATCTGAATCTTGAAGGCTGGTTTTAAGCTTAGGAACGACCCGCCTCTTGTAATGCAATTACGTTCAAGCTGTCTGCTTTCTCATTTAAGACTAGCTATATGTATATCGGGCACAACCAAAACCCTATTGTGAACAACTAATAATAAGAATTTCTTTTCTTACACAAAAGAAAATAGGTAATTTTTTTAAACAGTTAAAGTGGAGCAAATCAAAAGCTCTTTAAGAAACTGCTCATGTGCTGACGCAAGGTAAAAAGATTAACTTGTTTGTTTGCCGAAATTAAACAAACTTTTAAATATTTCCTTTTAAATGGCCCAGGAAATCCCAAACAGACTCTACTTGCGAGAAGAAAATATAATCCTCAACAAAAATATCTACGGACTATTTTGGTTTGTAAGATAAACAAGCTTAGAATTGTTTTTAACTTCGAAAGTCGAGATTGTAAAAGAGACTAACTTTAAATGAAAACATTAGTGAATTTGAACCTACCTTCAAAGTTCTTTCAATGTAAGCTCTGAAGAGAATTCAATCGATGTCGCGCTTCAAGTGCTCCGAGAACCGAGGAACCCTCCCTTAAATCAGGGCACATTAATCATTCATCGGCGCTGCTTATTTGATATCGTTTGAAAGATATTTTATTTGGTGCAAACATACATTAATTATTGACATGTTTGCAGCCACTTTTCAACCTGTTTTGTAAATATCCATATCAATTAGCTTCGGCGACAGGGATCATATTGACCTAGCTTAGTTTTCTTGCCGAGATACAAAAGAACAAAAAGTTCATTTTGTTTCTACGAACGTGTTTCTCTTTCCATTATTTATTGATTCTGTTCCTAGCATTTTGAAATAATGAACAGGTTGCTTGGAATTAAAATTGTAAACGGACAAGTCCTTTAGTGTAAATCGAGGAACAATTATGAACAGGTTTTTTTTTTTAAACGCCTTAAATGTACACTTCATCAGCACTTCCAATCTGCGGAATCAATAGAAATGTCAAAGTTGGTTTAAGCAGTATCTGTAACAAATATAATGTCACGTTTGAAGAGTTTTGGTCAGTTGGATTTTGAGAAAGGAAAGAAAACTCGTTACATGAAATATACAAATAGAACATAAAGTCGCTTTTCTAGCCCTAGTCTCTTTCACATAGCGAGTGGTTTTCTTTCAGTCTGCAAGCCTTCTCCCCTCAATTGTTATTGTCGCATACTCCGTTGTTCGTTTGTAGTGGTTTCAGCATAGACAAATCATGGGACCAATAACTGTGTAATCAACGTTAAGGGGTCTTTACTCGAACATTGCATTAACTATGGTTTAAATGTGGTTTGTTTCAGCACACGAACGCTGGGTCAGCGAGCTAGAAATTCGTATGAATTTTTGCCAGCAGCTAAGAAAGTTAAGTTTACAGCCAATTACAAAAAAGAGGGTAGTGGCAGCTACTTACTCGAGATGTAAACAAGTAAAGAAAGCCAGGTTTTAAGAGGTGCTAAGTTTTTATTTTTTTTTATGTCCGCTCCTAGTTAAACCAAAGTAAAACAAAGATTGTCATAGCGATGAAAGCTGAATTTGTTGTTATGCTCATAATCTTTTGCGATACTTTCGAGCTGTATGGAAAACATAAATGTTTGTTTTTCATTTTTATTTGATATTTATTTCGGAAACAGAAAAATGGACGAATGCGAAGTGTATTCCTGCAGTCGTGGCGGGAAAGAAGGTTGCAAACTGCAGATGGTTTCTCGTGCATACCTGTTAATTAGCCGATTGTTGTTTTATAACAAATCGCCTACCTGCAACCCAGTATCTTTTGAAAGGCAGATTCAGAACTAATAATTTCTAATTGAGCTTTAAAAAGTTGACAATTGTTGTTCAATTACAACATTTGTGGTTCAAGGATTTATTCGCCAAGTAACAAAGTATCGGAAACTTGCCGCAGTTTGACTAAACTTAATGTTATTATGGAATACAGTTCGATTTGTTTTGAAACGTTTCCTGCGACCTGCTGGTTGATGGCAAAATTTGCTCGAAATGTTTTTATTTAATCTCTTAATATAAAATAAACAATCCTATAGAATTTTGGCATTGAGGCTTGTTAATAGAACTCAGACATCAAAAAAAGTTACAAATATCGAACTTTTGGTGTTTCGTTCGTCAGATTGCAAGTAAAATAGTTCAGTATTTTCCTTTACAAAAACTTCGCAAGATAAACTTTTGGTTTAATCAACTTTGATGCATTTCTAACGAAAATTTCTTTTGTAAAAAGCCACGTCATTTTAAAATATTTGACCCTCGTGCAGGGAACTGGTTAAAAACGCATATGGAATTTTTTATTCGTTTCAAGATTGGGGATTAACTCGCACGAGTTGCTTTATTTGCAAACCAAGATTCGTGCACTTTATTTAGTTGATAGTTGTATTTGCTAATAAGAAAATAAACAATCACGACCTTCTAAACCATATGTTTGCTTTTTTTGTGTACAAAATCTCATGATAATAATTTTTTTTACTCAATCCCATGTAAAGATTAGCATCAACAAGAGATTAACAGCCTCTCCACTTCAAAACATCTGTTTTCAATGGTGTTTGTTTTAAATGTGGCTTTTGTAAATATTTGCATGGTTTACAGAGCAATTTATTCAATCAGATATTTCACAGTGCGGCATCGCTGAAACATGAACATCATTTTAAAATCATAGTTGCTTTTTGAATTACAAAACTCAACCCATGTCTGTCTGTTTCTCCTGGAAACAGGCCTTTCAAACCTTTTGATCTTTTCCAAATTCGTTGCTTCATAAACCATACAAAACATGAACGGCGTAAGCGGGTTCCAGCCGCTTATTCGAAAATTTTATGCCGGATAAAATATGAAAATCACATGGCAAACTTGTCAGTGTGTCAGTCTCGCAAGGGAAGGTGGAGGTATGTTTATGGAAAATTTTAAAGCGTTTACAATTGCTTCTAGCAGTTGGTTTGAAAACATTGATTTGATTACTAAACCAAGCTCTAACAGAAACTCAAGAATTCGATCATTGTCATCATTTTGACATAATTACATCAACGAACTCAGTTTTAAAAAACGGCAATGAATACTTTGTTTAGTGTCTGCAAGCTACATACCGCTTAAACGAACACGATGTAATGCTAATACAAATATTGGAGCTGAGATATCTAACCCAAATGCCTCATTTTAAGTCTATTGAAGCTCTATGCAGTCTTTGGCTAAATTACTTATTTCTATGGTTGTAGTTGTCACATCAGTGAAAATGTAAGCACTAGCTCAGTGCAACTTTGTGTGGCATACTTTCTTTGAAAGTAATACCATATAGGTTTAATATAGTGTTTCGTTAATTTGAAAGGGAGGCATTTGGACCGATGCATTAACTCCAATATGTCTCGTTACAAATAGTAAAGCTAAGCTAAGCTACAGAGTTTGCAATTTCAAGAAGATCAGTATACGACGAGGTTTCAGTTTTTGAAATCTTGCACTAAAGACACTTTTGGTCTTCTCGATCGATATCCTTATTGTTGCCCATTGGTACCCATTGGCATTTAACTTTTTTCGATGTTTAAACGAATACTAAAACTTTTCAATGCACTTGCAGGCCAAGTTTGTTGATAAACTAAACGATAAACAATTAAACAGTAGCTGCGATGCTGTCGTTGTAAAAGGTCTTGGGTGTCACGAAAGTTTTTTCGAATACAATAGCAATGTAAATGTTACAGGTACCGACGAACAAACCGCCATTCAGCCGCGTTTCTGCAAGGGGACACGTGCACACGTCGCTTAACCCTTCCATTCCTACTGCATGCCGTCATCAACATTTAACTTCTCCTTACACAACATATACAAAATAAGACATTTGGTAATGAGAAAATGCGAATTGATCAAACATAGCAAATTACTAATAATTAAAAGTAAAGCTCTCCCAAACTTGTTCAATCAAAAGTGTGTGCTCAAGTAGGGAGAGTTTACCAACACAACTTGGGCTGAAAGGCTTATTAAAGGTTCCACTGTTTTTTCAGTGTTCTTCCTCAATGAAACGTTACTTATTAAACTGTTTTCAGTTGTTCCCGGTTGGCCTTGATATATAAAAAAAAAAAAGGCTTTTATGTAATAGAGTGCACGTGATGGCACAAAAAAACTTAAACATACGCGGCCGCACTTAATCTTGCTGTATGCAGTGTCTCGCGAAATGTCGAAATCTATTGTTTCCTGAAAGGAACCATATTTATCGCAATGAAAAGTTACTGAGTAACTAAGAACTTAATATTTGTTGTAACCTAGTTTGACCAGCTAAAGCTTAAACTTCTGTTTTTTTAATCTTAAGATCCTTAATCTCTAAAAGTTTTTTCTCGCTGTAGCTTAAGGTTGCTGTAGCTCATCACGTTTTCACAAAAAAAAATCTTAGTAAGTGGTTTGTTGCTTTCCTTTCCTCGAATGCTTGAATAGGTTTGCACGTTCTGCACGGTGACCCCACATCAACACTTTCTAACATACGCCCTAGGAGAAACAAACAATAAACAAATGTTGAAAACAGCTCAAATTTACTGGCCCTCTAGCGGCCAGACGCTCTCACTCACTAAGCTTCAGGAAGAAACCCTTGGCCCTCTAGCGGTCAGACACATTCGCATACTGAGCTACAGGAAGAAACTCTTGACCATCTAGAGGTCAGACGCCCTCACCCACTGAGCTACAGGAAGAAATCCTTGATCACCTCCCGATCAGACGTTTTCAACCATCGCTTCTCAATCTTCGTTGTTGATCTCAACTTTCTGTGCTTCTGTAAATGTTCTGTGCTTCTTTCAGTCTCTTATGTGATATTGAGCAGTTGTGACCGCATCGTAGTTTTATGTTTGGGAAATGGAAAGTTACAAACTTCCATGCATAACAATTTTTTTCTGTAATCAACTATTATGTGTATAATTGTTCCAAATAACAACAAACTCGTGGTTTAAAAATCTTCCATTTATCAATACAACAAATGCAGTAGATTACGAACTAAGTAGGTGTTTAACTTACTATAGCCAATGGTGTTTTTCGATTGGTGCCAGCATGTAGTGGTGGTGGTTGTTCGGTTCCTTGCGTTAAGCCCCACTTACACGAGCAATTTTTTTCTGGAAAAGTTTTGCCTTGATAAGAAAAATTGCTCGTGTAGATGGAGAAAAGTGGACAATTCTTCCTTGTCAAGGAAAAGCTAGCATGCCACTTCATACAAGTCTGAAATTTGCTCGTGTAGGCGGACAACTAGTAAAATGTGACTAGGATATGATGCCCAGGCACAACTGAAAGCTTGTCAAAGAAAACTTGCTTATCGCCTGCGTTCATACGAACAAGGAAACTTTGTTAATGAAAAATTTTAAAGGACAACTTGTTCATTTAAAAAATAGTTAGTTAATTTTGTCAAGGAAAAATTGCTCTTGTAAATGGGGCTTTGAACAATGCAATTATCGGCGACACACTACGACGTAACTTGTTGCATTCACTTTTTTCTTCTCTTGGGTAAGGGTTTGGATTTTGAAAAAAGCTCATCGTACCACATTTACGTAAGTCCTGAAATAGCAATTACTTTTAACTTAATTTAACTTACTTAATTTATCGTCGTTGCAATGGGAGTGGTTGCCCATTCTTTTTGTGAAAACGAGACACGTAATAAGAGCATTATGGTATTGTATGTAACATTGCTGTTGGTATAGCTAAATTAAGAACTGTCTGCAAAAAAGAAAAATATAAACGTAAAAAAAATAGTAGTTGTAGTAGAAGTAGTAGTAGTAGTAGTAGTAGTAGTAGTAGTAGTAGTAGTAGTAATAATAATAGTAATAAAGCTTTATTGGCATGATATAAAACTTTTACATATTGCCAAAGAACTTTTTTTTTCTAATACAAATATGAGTAATATAAATACATCTACAAAATACAAAATACATAATCATAATTAACGAT
>JAOBAT010103302.1:0-11598 GCA_026413305.1 Hydrozoanthus tunicans
TTATTGAGTATTGTGTAGTCGTAGACACACTATGACTTCACAAGAGTTGGGGTGTTTCATTTTTGTTTTGTTTTTTTCAAAATAAAGAAGTATTTAGGTCTACCTGCTCGGGCAAACAATTCCTGCGTTCAGAGGAAATGATTCTCTTAGAAAACAGTTTATGCACCTATCTTTGGCCATCCCTTGGAGGGGGGGTGGAGGGGGGGGCTGGGATCTATTGGGGGGAATGGCAGGGACCGTCGGGCAAACACTGGTAGTTGTTGGGATCTAGGAGGGGTTTCACCAAAGAATATTCTCTTGATTCGGGCAAATGAGGGGGTTGGGGGTTGATTTACCACAGAATGGAACTCCCCATGCCACCACGGGAATTATTACTTACTGGTATACAATAAATACAATATTAACATGCATTTTAACGATGATAGATGAAACGTGGATGTTTTCATAATTGAATTTCAACTTCTCGAACAACGAGCTGACTTGGCCTAGTGAACGTGCATGGATAGCCTGAGGGGAGGCTGGAGATTCTGCTGGCTAAATGAATCTGTGGGTGTGCATATGCATGTTCTTTGCAATCATGGCAGACTAGCGTTTCTATTTGTTGCTTTCTGTAAGCCTTAGAAAGCTCTGTTGGATGAGCCCTACACTCTCTTAATTAATTTGTGTAGTGATACATAGGCAAGTTTCATTTGCTTCGTTTGACAGAATAAAACTGAATTTGATGAACCAACTAGTGTCGTTTTCTGTTTAGTTTTGGAAAAATGGCTTGAAACAGGGGGGGGGGACTTTTAAGAAGCTGACTCATTTATTAGTATTCTTATTTGACTACTTACCGTTTAAGCCCAAGTAAGTTTATTTATAACTAAATATCCCTTTGCATGATTGAAAGTCATTCACAATTGCCTGCTAGGACTTTTCACGGGAAGGTGCGATTAAACTAAGAGACGGATCAAACGAGCACCAAAGGTGCGAGCTCGGCTGGAAGAGGGGGGGAGGGGGGGGGGGAATGGGTCCAGGGGCAGGTTCTACTTCCACATGGAAAATTGAAAATTAGGCTGTCTGAGGCTGAGATATAGGCAGCCAGAACGAACTTAAATCAATATTGGCAACAAAACTTCCCAAAAATGTTGTTGTTGAAATAGCCCTGCATTGCATATCTAAACCACAGACCTAACATCCGATTGATTACCTTGCGTAGTGCAGTTCTTTGGATTCAAAATACTTTACTTCTGTCTTAGTTTGGTGCAAGCAGAGGATGTTGCTTTTTTAAATACTTGGTGGACCTTCGCAGTATTTTATGGGGTGCGAGTCAAACACGGACCCCCACCCTTCCCCTCCCTCCCTACGGGCCTGGAGTAGGACCGAAAGAAATTGAAAAGGTGTTGACTGTTTGACATTGACTGATACTACTTACGAACTACTTGCAAAGTAGCAAGGTTTCATGTGTAATGCACGTGAGAGGGGAATATTAGTATTTAATTCCTTAGCAACATCGGCCATAAATCCGCCTAACATTAACGCCTCACAACACTCGAATGAAAACGAGAGGTCGTTCCTGAAATTTCGCATTATAAGGGATCGAAAGACGCAAATCCGCCTTATCGGACTTTTTTGCTTAAAACAAAGTGAGATAAGATTCGTCCACTTTTTTCGTTTTGGTTTGTTTTGGTAGAATCGTGTCAGCCTGAAGGAAGTTTCATGTTTTGTTTTGCACTTAAAATCACCTTGAACACATTTTCTTAACTATTTTTGCGTAAGATCGGTTAACTTCAACTTTATACGCTGTCGTATTTTGTTTAACTAGCATGTGAAACAAGCAGCACCCTTTTATTGTTCCGCATTAGTCGTGCCGATTTGATTTCCTTGGACACAAAGTTTCGATTAAAAACATGTAACAGTTGTCAATCGTTCAATTTTTTGGTGCTTCTTCCGTTAATCCAGACGAAGGATCGATTTCAAGCTGAGCATAATATCGAACTGGATACCTTACAACATAGCTTGGTCACTTTTCAGCGCCTAAATTGGCTAAAATTTTAGTTAAAATGATGTTTAGCTGCACTTCAAGTGTGCTGTTAAACGGTTAATTAGCTTCTGCCGTTTTATTAATTAGCAAGCATTCATTAAACAAACAATGAAAAAGAAAGAATCTGAGACGACTGGTGTTGTTGAGGAGACTAAAGCCTAGAATATAGATCAATGCTTCGAGTTTAATTCAGACATAGATATATCACTTTAAATTCGTTTGGTAACGTGCTGTCCGATTTTTGCGACAAATTTAACCGGAGAATTTGGTGATTTGACTAGACGTGTGAGACGAAATGCTTTCTGAAGTTGCATTCGTCTTTGAAAGTCGGATAAAACGTCTTCGACGAAGTTAATTAACTTCATACATTGCAGAATTGTCAAATTGTATTACATGGAAATATTAATAATGACATTAAATCCGATAATCGTGCGACGTGTGAACAGGGCCTAAAGGTCAGGCGGATGTATCTGTCGGCTTTGGTGGCACTGGTTGTAGTTAAAGGTAACAAAAGTAAGAACATCGACTTTTAAAAAAAGCGTAAACGCTAATAGCTTGTGACATTGTGTGAGGCTAGTTTGTAGGCTTCACGAAAACGAGATGGACAAAGTCAGGAGCAAACTTAATTTCGAAACCGGAAACAGTCCGATTGTCTCTACATAGGGAAAGCATTTGCCTGTCGTGGTATTTTCCTTTTGTGGAAGATATTCGGGAACTGTTATGTGTAATTGACGGTTAAAAACAACATTCGTTGACTTGTTTTCTATTTTTACATACCCCGAACGAAGACCACGGATAAACACATTGTACGACGTGTCTTAAGATATCATTCGATCAGTTGTCTCGAAAGGTCGTTTGATTTAATCTTTAAAGCCGACGCTTAGAAAAGTCGGTTCAAATGTGAGCAATTCTGTCGCTATAAGCCTGCGTAGCAAGCGTTCCCGGTGAAAAGGGCGAAAACAAGCGACAAGCGAGAATTTGGCCGCGCGAGAAATGGGACGAGCAAAAAAATTATGCGAGGGGGGAAGAGGAGGGGAAGGGTTTGTTTATCAGTTTTGTTTTTTTTTTTGCTCGTCCCATTTCTCGCGCGGCCAAGCTCTCGCTCGTTGCTCGTTCCTGTTTGTTTTTTCACCCTTTTCGCCGGGAACGCTTGCTACGCAAGCTATGTTGCTATCAACTCCAAAAGCAGGTCAATATACATAACGTGGCAATTTTATACTGCGTTTGGCATCGAAACTATTCAAAACACTTCAAGGGATATCTGTGCAAAACTACAGGAAACGTTAAAATTCCTGACTGATCACATTTTTGTTGTGTACGCAAACATTTGTTAAAGTAATTAAGTTGACCAGCCGATCTAGCGCAAGAAAATGCAGTGCTTTTTGGATCAGGTAAAATGTCAGTGAATAACCGTTTTGTTTTTGTCGATAGAAATGAAAAAATACAGAGGAAAGCAACTCTTTGGTCAAAGAAGTCGAGCAAAATATTGAGACATGATAGTCTTAACTTAATCCTTTTATATGCCATGAATCTGTTACTAACTCTCTTTAAAAGCCCAGGTCAGTTTATCTATACTATTTGTTTTGAAAATGTTCTTTGGCATGATCGAAAGTGTTGCGTCAGGAGGAAAAAGAGGAGTGTGGAAATGCGTTAAAGAAACGGAATAGAACAAAAGCGATAGGTAATTGCAGTTTCACCATTTGTCATACATATTTTTTCAAACTAATGCCGATAACAGTCTGCAGCCCCTTTTTGGTGACTTTTAAGGATATTTTTTATGATATCACAGTCCAAACTTTCAAACGTTGAAAACCCTGAATACCAAGGAAGCCTTTTTAACCTAAAACGTTCAAAAGTTTGAATGAGTGGGCGGGTAGGGGGTTTTGGGGGCTGTGGAGGGGAGGTAAACATCATTTTAGGGGATTTTAGAGAAGTTTTGAAATAGTTGATAGATAATCACCAAAGCAACGGATCCAAACTAAGGTTGCACTTGCGCATGGTCAGAAAGGACGGTTTTTATGACTCTACACTCAACTGAGTTTCCTTCTTCAAATCTCCCAATTCTTTTCGTTACTTTCCACCAAAATCTGTCACCCCCCCCCTCCCCCTCTAAATGTTATACAAACGAACCGTTTGCGATGCATCAATGTCATTTGATAGCTTGCATGAAGACGTAGTTCAAGGTTTAAAATAAGAGTTGTCTGTTGGACGTTTAATTTCGACATTTTTCCGAGTGTTTGTATCCAACTCCCCCGTTTGTTTGTTTGTACAGACCAAGGAAACTAAACGAACAAATGGTTATAGTTCAGTATCTGTGGATAACTCACAGACGAGCAACAGAGGTACACTGAACTACTTTGCACTTGAATCCACTTTGTTTACTATGTTAAATTGTCATAATAGGCACTCAATAAACCTGAAATGCTCGCTTAAAGGAGGTGTAAATGTTTCCATAGCAACATCAGTCGTAAGTCTGCCTGTCGATAACCTTTCATGGGCATTTAACACTCGAAGAAACAGAGATCATTCCTGAAGTTTAATTGTAATGTTTGTCAGGGAATGAGGTGAACCCGCCTTATCGGTGAGTCCTACTACTTTCTAACCCTTTTACATTTTTACGTCTTTTTTTGTTAGAGCGCTGCCATTTTGGAATTCGTACGCTATAAAGTTTTGTTAAACAGACATGCAGTTAAAGATTTACAACTAGCTGACACGCGCACTACACGGCACAATTTCCGTTGTGCTGCATTCTTCCGTCGTTAAGATTTGATTTCCTCGTCCGGAGACAAAGTTTCAATTTCAAAATGTAACAATTGCCTTTTGTTCATGTCTTGGATAGTTCCTGGTTTTGTTTTAGTGTAACTGCGTTTCCTCTGTACAACGGGAAAACGATTCTTACTGGAAAACATGATACCTTACACATTGCAAGGTCACTTTAATTGTTTTGGTGTACTGGGCTCGCCCTCTGTCCGTAATCAGCTGCATGATATGCAGAGTTAGTGGAGTATCGCAGTGTTGTGTTAGCCGGATTGGTGAGAAAATAGCGTGTCACACGAAGAATGACTCTAAAGGGGCCCTGGTGGAATATAAACTTTTCTGTATGAGTTAGACAAAGAAATGTAAAAAGCACGTTTCTTCAATAGCTACCGTGTTTGCATAGGCTAATGCAAACATGTCTTTCGATTTTTTAAAGATAAGTAACTTTTGATTGAATGGTTCGGCTCTTAGCTGTTAGCAGCAAAAAACGAAAGATTCCAAAGTAAATAAAACGCAATCTCTTGAGACAGCTTTTTTGTTTTCGGAAAACCTATCAGTTTCGAAACGTTCGTTGTTTATTTATTTTGGATTCTTTCGCTTTTTGCTGCTCAACAGCCAAGAGAAAACTTCAATCAAAAAGTTACTTATCTTAAAAACTATCAACAGGCACTAACACTCGACTTTCGGTATCGGTTTCGTCCTATCTGCTTTCCATTTTACAAACCTAGATCTGTGCAAACACGGTAAAGCTGTGTTTTGTTTTCTTAGAATTGAATGATGTCTAGATCCAAGGCAAAACTAGATCATTTAATCTATGACAAAATGAATTAGATCTTGCTGTATTTATTGTTTAAGAAACTCAACACAGTTGAGCGGGCTAATGCAAACCGAGGTGCGTTTGGGAGAAATCAAGAGCAGATCAGTACAAACACGGGCCCGAAGGTGAAGTGTTTGTGCCTACTCGAAATTTGCATTGTAAACGGCTTTCTGGTTGTAGCTCGCTTAACGAGTCGTATACTCAGATTTCGCAAGTATTACCTTTTCTTCTTTGTGATGTTTCATCTAAAGAAACTCTGTTCGTTGTAATCCAGGCTACAGTGTAGGAAAAAAATGAGAACATTTTCAACATTCAGCAATATGTCACGTCTGAAATTTTGTTTTGTTCATAAAACATATCTTAAAGTTATTGTGACGTCATATGAAACACACCTATTTCAAGACCAATCAGAGAGCGCGTATTATCAAAATTATTTTATATAATACGGGTTCATAATTAGATAATGGGAGTTTTTAAAATACTTTGCGTCTTTGTGTGGCTTTTATGTTAACCTTGACTGAACACTTGAAAACAGTTGAAAACAACATCTTTCGTGCTAGTTTTGATAGAGGCCTTTAATTCATCTCTTATACCGCGCGAATACTTAGTTTTAGCAGAGTTTTAAGGACCACTTCGAATTTACTCTTGTCGCAAAGAATCAGAGGAGCTTTATTTATCTTGAGAAGAACAGTCTTAGCTCTATAACAAACCATAACTTTTTGCTGAGTAATCACAAACACTGATTCTATATTTTACCTTATAGCTCAAAGTAAAAGTTCAGGAAAATTTGAAGCTTACTCATATATATAATATATAATTTCGCAGATTACAGATGTTCTATAAATTTGAAACAACTGTAAACATGCTGTTTAGAATCGAGATATAGGTAACGGAACACATAATATGAGTAGTTATTCAAAATCACGCAATGGCCTTTAGATTAGACAAGACAAGACTTTATTCTCATATTACTTTATTTCGTTTCTTACACTGTTATATGCAATTATATTTAGGTTTACAATACATTGTTACACGCTAATAGATAAATGGCATTCTAAGTATAAGTATTTGGGGGAAATGTCAAGTGTCTAAAGGAACCTATTAGTTTTCTAGTTAGACACTATTCATTTAAAGTTGTATAGGGTTGTTTAGACAGTTATTGTATATTTCTGAGATAAATTTTGAGGAAAAACTGAATTTGGACGCATATCTTGTGTTGTGGGTATGTATGTCACTAGCGCATCGCAAGTGATGGTCAAATATATTTGGTAACTGTGCCGTTTGTAAGTCAGTAAATTATTAGAGCAATTTTAGTTTGAGTATGTTTTCGACTGTCAGTAGTTCAAGAGGTTAAAGGTAGTGGAGGAGCACTTTCAGCATGTTTACCGTACAGTGCTGCGAGAAACATTGGACAATGTGGTTTTGTTTGGATTTGTTTCAGATGAGTAGAGTAAGCGCTACCCCATGAGGTCATGGTACACCAGATCTATGTGTGGGTTGATTAAAGAGTAGTACAATTGCTTTAGTTGAATTCAAGGGAGATAGTTCCTTAGCGTTTGAGAAGAATTCCTGTGTTTCTCAAAATTCTGGAATGGTGTTTCCATGAAACAGATCTAGAGTCAATTTTGCATCAATTAGAACTCCTAAGTACTTGGTGTGATATTTTTTCTCTAAAATGTGTGTGGATCCGTCTCGGTTAGTGATTTTGTGTTACTTAGTCTTTTTGAAGTTGATTGAAAGTTTGTTGTTTTCACACCATTCTTTAACTTTTTCAAATTCTCTGTTAATTGGAGTTTCCGACTCGTTTTCTTTGTTTGAAGTAGCGAATAATTAGATTTCTCTGTAAGAAAAATGCATTAGGGCCCTCTAGTCAGCTAAAGATAAGAATCCAATATGAAGAAAAATCTACTTAATTGTGATTTCTTAAAACAGTCTGGAAAAAAACTTGCTCAAAATGCCAACGTTTGTTTTTAGAATTTCATTAGTCTCTATTAATTCAGTCCTAAACTCACAGGTCTTTCTTGTCCACTTCGTCCCTTTAGCACAGTTTTATAAAACGAATTCAATAATACACGCGTTCTGATTGGCCGAGGACCGTTTTGTAAATCTGGATAGAAATCATGAGTGACGTCATCGGTTGTTACTATTTTACAAAAGCTTTAGAGGATACTTTCTGTGTTTTCATATTCTGCGCCAGTAATGGTCAGCGGTACCATCATTTATGCACGTGACCGACTCGGGCTCGGCCATCTTGTTTTTCTCTCCGCCCGATAACCTGTGTTATATTTCTAGCTCCGCGATAAAAAGGTTTTGTGTATTGGTTCTCCTCATTACTAACTGGCGCTGTTGGAAACTTTATTCTGAATTACTTGCTTAAACCTTATCTCCTATTCTCCCAACAAACCGTGTTTCCAACAGCGTATGGAAGTATCTTCTGAAGCTTAAAGAAGTGAGTAGTATATAGTGGAAGAAGTTACCCGTATTTTGGCGGAGCCAACGTGGAGCTTTTACGAAGCCAATGTGGAGCACGCTTAAATTATCTTAGGATGATGTCAGGAAACTGCTGAATAGCGTATAAATGGTTTAAAACAAGCTCCAATAAAAAGAGAAGCAAATGAGGTCATCCTGAGAGCTCTTTCGGGTATAAAGGAGATGAAATAGAGCGTTTTCATTTGAGAATTAGTTTTCCAGTAGAAAATATGTCTTTACCTCCAGACTTTTCGAAAAGATTTGAAGAAATTGGTGAGTGCTACTATATTGCCATGGTAACTAGTTTTCAGTTTTTTTTTTGTTTTTTTTTTTAATTTTGGATTTTTCATACCTTTGACACATACTTTCGCAATTAAGAAAAAAAAGCAACCTTTTTAGCATAGAAGTTTGTTATTACATTACCATACTTTTCGCCGGATCACTTGAGATCTGTTTCGTCTTCAGATCGATAGTCACGCACGCGCTCGTCTTTTGGTGTGGACCGCTCGTTGACAAAAACCATTCGACAATGACTTCGTACATAGAAATAAAAGACCTGATTTGATATAGTACGATTCTCGAGAGACAGTTCATTTGATATAGTCAATGAATAACTGAAGGTAAAAGGTTCACGAAGGCCGGGTTCGCTCTTATAAAATTGGCGAGCCGAGCCGTCATGCGATAACGACCGACATTTTTTAGTGTGGGTCTAACGCGAGAACATATGTATTTTGAGTGTGTTCATTTGAGTTTTAAGGTTCCATAACTAGGTACTCAGCAACAAACCTTCATTGGCTCTGCAATTGGTTTAACCGCTTAAACCATGTGCACCTGAATGACGAGTATAGACTTCGTGCATGCGACTATACGTAACGGTGATTTATGACTGAACGCGAACTATTTCACACCCCGAGAGCTCCCCTGAAAACCAGAGTAATTAGAATGATACACCATTTCCGTTTCACCCTATAAAGTGGATGTGTAAAATAACCATTGGCAGATCCAACACTTAAATGCTAACCCTCTTTGGCTTTCTCTTTTAAGAAGCGTAACTGGTAAGACAATTCTTCCTGTCGGGTTCTCCGACTACGCCAGAGCAATGAAGCTAGATTTAAAACATTATAAAACATACATTGAACATTAAACCACTTGCAAGCTTAAAACTTTCCTTTCTTTCAGATCTCAAAATGTTCGTGATAATTGTGTTATTTTCGTTGATCTCTACGATGGTTGCTGGTTCTTGTCAAATTCCAATCCCTGAAAGCGCTGGGAATGTGAACTGCAGCTTCATGAACCTTGTGACCATCCCCAGACTTCCTCCTCGACTGGTTACATTGTAAGTTATAATAATCAGAAAGGGACTTCATTCATTCTAGAATAAAGTAATTATTTTTAAAAATTACAATCAGTTTCCAAAAGAGTACGGCAAATGATACCAAAAGTGCTTCACAGCTAAATTCGAGGGATCCCAAGGACCCTTGACTTACGATAGATGACTGCGACTACAAAATTTTGAGGAATCTCTGGGGACCCCTAGTCACGAGTCGTGACTCGCTTCCAATAGGATGTAGGGCGGCAGTAAGATTGGAATGTGTTCGTAGATAGACCGGCATTCATGAGAGCAGTCACAAGAAAGCAAAAGCACAGTTTCTCTGGAATGCAACGGCGTTTCCAATGTAGAAAACAATGCGTTTCCAATGTAGAAAACAACTTACTTGAAACTTCCTTAAAACTAAACACCATGCCAGTGTAAATAAGTAACCCTTGGTTATATAATTGTTCCTTTCAAAGCTATTGTAGTTTTAATTAGGTTTAGCGTAGAAAACTAAAGCTTGGAAAAGAACATCCATTTTAATTTCTTACGGGTATTCGCTCGACAACTCGAAATGTTTGAAATTAATTGCCAGAGACTAGATCAATCATGCTAAGATAAGCATTTAGGTGAAACAGCCAAAAAAGGCCATAAAAATGGCACATAACATGCTGAGAACTTGAAGAACAGAAACGAAAAGTCAGCATTGTGAAGACATTGTTACACAGCTGTTGTAAAATATACCTCTACAGGTAAAACCAGAGTTACCCTTTGTCTTTGAATTCTAAATCACCAGAGACCTGAGCTCCAACCGGATACGCTCTATACCAAGTGGCAGTTTTGAGAACATGACAGACCTCCAGTACTTGTAAGTAAAAAGAAAAACAAGAAAAGTTTAAAATACAAAGATGTTAATCCGATTCAAATTAATCTCGGATTAGGCTGTGTTGTTTAATTTAGCGGTATTGAAATTTGAATACTCTATGGTAGAAAATTATTCTAAAAACATTAAATGGTTTAGCACAGAATTTAAGGTTTTGGAAAATAATATTCAGGTTCTTTCTTCGGGTAAATGTTCGGCAACTCGGAAAAAAACTTTATTGAACAAAGTCCATAATTCTAAGTGTTTTCTTTTTTATATGTAACAGTTCTCAAGGTAATTTTAGTCCTTCTGTTTCTTTACCCTAGAAGGCATGGCGGGGGGGGGGTCATTTTGACAGCTCCCCCCTAACATTTTGGAGAGAAAAAACGTGCTATTTTACCGATTACCAAAAACTTCCGCAAAACTGTTCTTAGAATAATAATTCTTTTTTTGAACCTAAATTGATGTCGTCATCGTTCATGATGCCATCACAGGAAACCACGTTGGCTTTCAAAAAAGGTATTCTCCTTAAAAAACGACTAGAATTCAACTATTTTTTCTATGTTACAATTTCAGTATTTTTTCTTTAAAGGTATATGCTTGTAATTATTTATAGTTGTTTTAAGATTTTTAATACAAAATTACAAAACCCGAATCTTGGCCTGATGGCTGCTATTTTTGGATTTTGGATGATTATTACAAGATTAGTTGATCATGGTAACTACCTTGCCAAGCAAAATGTAATTTTTCCTGACCGTTTGCAACATTTTGGTTTCAATAGTTTTGCAGTTTTAAAATTTATTTGCTGCCGTTACCATGGCAACCAATAAGAGGATATGTTTTTGAAATTAGTTGAAAGATTATTGAACACTAATAGCAAGTACAAAGTTATTACATCGTTTTTACATCGTCTAGGTGAGTATCCTTGAAGAACACCGATTTTACACTTGGTTAAGTTGTCTTTTAGCTACGGTTGCTATGGAAACCGATAAAGTGCCTTGCGACTACACTTAATTGGAAGAATACGTGACACTTATTACACATTTCAAGTTTCATGGTGATTGGTTGCATAGTTTTGAAAACAGACGGGAGGGGTCCGATTGAGCCACCTTTCTTGCCTTTGTGTAACTCCTCATGCGTACTAGGGTTTAGAACCACGAACAGAATAATGACCGTAAACCATGATTGATTTTCGATTCTAATATGTCTTGTTTACGCAATCTACCATAGTAAAACATCAATTTTGGATTTAATTCTCGTTAGGGATTTGAGAAACAACCCAATATCTTTGATAGCACAAGACGCGTTTAAAGGTTTGCAGTCACTTCAAACATTGTAAGTATTAACGTATAATACAG
>JAOBAT010103313.1:0-15571 GCA_026413305.1 Hydrozoanthus tunicans
GACTGCTGACTTCCTGTGCATAATAACCATTTTTGGTGCTAAGCACAGTAACATTCAGATTCAGATTCAGATTCAGAGAACACATTTAAAGCAATCTTGAGCACATTTGCAAGCTATATCCCAGTCTACCAATGCTTAACTGTTTAAAGATATTCCCAAATTCGACCAAAGAATTTAAAAAAGGAAAAATAAACGGGTTCTAGTTTTCTCTTTTTATTTTTTTATCGATAAAACCCAAGAGGATGAAAGGGGGGGGGGGGGGTTAAATTTACACCGGGTTCATTAAACTTTGTTCAGGTTTTACTCAAAATTGACTAGTGCATCTCACCAGTTTGGGTCTCAACAAATGTGTTACATAGGTGTGTCCTGGTGACCTATGGTTTAAGAACTTGAAACCCCCTTTTAATTTACACCTAAAACTTATGTGTAACGATTTCTCTTCATATTTTTTATACTTGCTTCCTGACTTGAGCTCAGTACTCGCTCTGTCTTATACACTTACAGGTAATAAAATTGAAGCAGAGTTTTGGTGTTTAGTATCACGTTTATTTTACGCTTAGTTTTTCCACAACCGCAAAACTAGACACGTCTGACTTTATCCAAACCAAGACGAATGCTTGTTTGTTTTCAGTTCCGTAGTTCAGTAACCTGGAAAAAAAAACAGTAAACGTTTAAAACTGCCTTCAACTTCTGAGTGAATTTTCAAATATTCTTTCTCTGAAAAAAAACGTCAAGTAATGAACAGCCTCTTATCAGCTTTTTTGATTTTTTGTCTTTTTGTAAACTAATAAAACCAGAGAAGGAAAAAATGAAACTAACAACACACCAGCTGTGTTTTGTTGACCGCTTGAAAAGATTTGTTAAAAGAGCGATCACGCGGTCTGTGTTTTGTTGACCGCTTGAAAACATTTGTTTTAAAGAGCGATCGCACGGTCTTTATTTTGTTGACCACTTGAAAAGATTTGTTTTCAAGAGCGATCGCACGGTCTGTGGTTTGTTGACCGATTGAAAAGATTTGTTTTAAAGAGCGATCGCACGGTCTGTGGTTTGTTGACCGCTTGAAAAGATTTGTTTGAAAGAGCGATCGCGCGGTCTGTGTTTTGTTGACCGCTTGAAAAGATTTGTTTGAAAGAGCGATCGCGCGGTCTGTTTTTTATGTGACCGCTTGAAAAAATTTGTTTTAAAGAGCGATCGCGCGGTCTGTGGCTTGTTGACCGCTTGAAAAGATTTGTTAAAAGAGCGATCGCCCGATCTGTGGTTTGTTGACCGCTTGAAAAGATTTGTTTTAAAGAGCGATCGCGCGGTCTGTGTTTTGTTGACGCTTGAAAAGATTTGTTTTAAAGAACGATTGCGCGGCCCGTGGCTCGTTGACCGCTTGAAAAGATTTGTTTTAAAGAGCGCTCGCGACGTTTGTAGTTTGTTGACCTTTAAAAAGATTTGTTTTAAAGAGCGATTGAGCTGTTTTGCGGCGTGTGAGGTCTGCTCCCTCCTGGACTGGAATAACTCCATCCATATGCCTGACGAAGTACATGCCTTATCATTCCCCGTGGAGAAACGTCGGTTAGCGGGGAACTTCGCGGATCTTATTTCAGCTGCAAGAGGTTTGTTCAGCATAGATAACGATAATTTGCTTAAGGTAGTTTTGGATGGGGTTCGCGTCCAGGAAGGGCAGCGGAACACTTCAGACATGGCCTGGTGCTTGTTAGACAACATGTTCTGCTCAGTTGATGTCTTTGGCGATAGCAGGATGTCAAGTTGCATATATCTTGGGCCATATCGACAAGAACAATTTTGCGTTGCGCAAAGTTAAACAAGTTGTTAACCTGGCTGGGGTTTTGGACCTAAACCACTCAGGACGGGTCTGCTCTTCCTTCATTGTTGCTTTAATCATTGTCTGTTTGAGATTTGGATGAGGATTGGGTAAAGTTTGGGGTAGGCTAGAGTTTTTTGATACAGTAAAGTGGTGTTTCAAGGGTACATAAGGTCCCGTCCAGTATGACTGCGGACCTTAGGGAAGGTCAAAGTGGCTATCCCCATACCTCATTCATAACAATGACTAGGGTGGAATAGTTATACCAACACTATACTATCAAAGTCATTTGAATATTCTAACAAGCCACCCCAGGGAATTGTGAATTATGCAAATGAGGCATATAAAGTAAAACGTGCATGGTCCCTGCACGGCACTTCTTACAAATTGCTGGGACGTCGGATGGAGCTGCCGACCCTCCCATCCACCCACTGGCAAGCGGGATTCACACCATAATGCCTCTCTGGCTTTATACTGGGCCTTGTTCCAGGTCAAAGTCGCTTTCCCAATACCTCATTAATAACAGTGACTAGGGTGGAATATCATACTGTTTGCTGGTCTTGCTGCCATGGTGTGTTCATACTTCAGGTATAAATCAGTCCAACAAATCAGGTTTAAGTCATTACAAGCATGCGCAGTTCTGTTATAGGCTCAAGCGGAACGTTCTGTGAGCAGATTTCCGTTTCCCGCCAGCATGTTTAAACGTGCCAGTAGTGTTAAAAATGTTATGAAAGTCAAGTTTTTAGTTCGAATGAACGAAATGAGGTGGTGAGGTTAAGACGTTCCAGTAATGTTAAAAAGTTGAAAATCGAGATTTTATTTCGAGTGAACGAAATGAGTTGTTGACACGATTCAACAGCGTCATCCCGTCCCGCCTCTATTACAACTGAACTCGAAGGCCCACAACATGTCTGATAGTAACTGATAACATGCTTAACGGATGTACTTACCCTTAGCGCAGGTTTTTAGATATTGTCGTGTCTAACATACGTTGCATGTCTTTCGACAGCGTCTTCTAATCCAACTGCTACGCCGGCATAAATGTTTGTAGCGTCGGCAGCGGGTAGAGTAGTCCCTGCACACTGGAAAACGGGAAAGTCGTACGATTCAGTGCACGTGTTTACTTTCATAAGATAAACAATGCAGAATTTGAATTTAATTTCTCTCAATTCGGGTCGTGGCTCAGTTGTTTGTAAACACATAGATGAGTCCTGCAAAAAAATCCTTTGCCACAAGTTGTATGAGGACTATAAGTCGCCGCGATTTAGAGCGATTTAATGCGACTTTAGGCAACTTAATGCGACTTGAGGCGACATAAGGTGATTTAAGGAAAATGGGGTGAAAGTGCGATTTAAGGCGACTAGACCTAGCATGCACGTGAAATTCCGCTGTATGAAAGCTCTTTACAACTGTATACGTGCATTAAATCAAACAGTACTATTACAAAGCTCTCGTTACCAATACTATTGTGTACGCTTTCTATACCTGATTGTAATAACTCTTCATTTTCTCCCTCATTATCTACACTCTACTATAATACTATAACCATAGTTAAACATCAACAAAGAAGAAGAAAAAGGAGTCAAAAAGTCGCCAAACAATTTTGCGGGATTGTCTGCTTTTTCCACTTGAGAGACAGCTAGATAATTGTTGCATTGACTTTCACCATGTTTTTCAATTTTTAATTCATACTTCAGTTTTCAACAACGGCAAAAATAAAAAGGGATAACGCTATATTTTCCCATTTAAAAATGTAAATATACTGCTTTATAGAATCTAAATTAACCAGTTGTAAAGAAAGTGATTTTTTATCTAGTATCCGGAAACCAAATGAAAATTTTAGTTTTGGAGAGAGCTATTTTTTCAAAAGCTCGTTCATGAAACGTTGCTGTATAGGTTTGATAATCTAGCATGTGGCGAAGTGGTTCTCAACTTAGGTGTTTTTTTTCCAATGTTGGTGGTTTAGCTGATTTTTCTCTAAGTGCATTGTCTATCATTTTAGTTGTTGAGCTTTTTTCAATCGAATCGAAGTTTGTCCGAACATCAATACAAAATTCAAATTGTCTTGTTCCGTCGGATTGTTTACATATTACGTATCTGCCTTAACCTTGTTTTCTCAAATGCGGTTGTATATACAGACTGGAGTTCTACAAAGGAAATATTTTTTCCTGTTGGTCCTAATAAATCTCTTTACCTTCAAATACCTTGATTAATTTCCCATCTACTGTTATGAATCTGTTATTCCATAGGAATCGTTTTAAATCCCTTAGGCTGATTTTGGAAATAAGTTTGATTAATTTCTGACCACACTATCAAAATTCTTTATACAGAGATGGCAAATCAGCTTCAAGTGTTTGGATTTCATTGCTGCAGAGAAATAAAAATTTTCCACCATCTTTTTGCAGATTGTACAATTGAATTAAGAACTGAGGATTTTCCTCATTCAATAATTTATTAACCCATAAAATCTTTAGTGATTAAAATCTTTAATCTTAATGCTATATCGGGCATTTCTAGTCGACCGTTTCTTACCCTTTGTATCGTGGCACATCCTTTAACTTAAATTTGGGGTCTGAAATTCATTATATACGAACTTTGAAATAGTTGAGTTAACTATATGCCTTTGGAACCTTAAGATTAATATACAAGTGTATAACAGTTTTGAGATTATGAGCATTTTAAGAATGCAATATTTTCCTTTAGATGTTAAGGAGGTGTTTAACCTCTACTACTCCACGATTTCAAAGTTTTTTCTACCTTTCTTAGTTCTTCATTGAAGTTGATGTTATCATTTTGTTTTTCACTTTAGCAAAACTGCGTGTGCACCCAATGCTGAAATCGGTCTTTCGGGCCACGAAATACCAAATAATCGTGCTTGACTTTTTTTAAAATGTTTCTAACAACAACCTTCACATTCACCTTTGTTTAAAATGAAACCAGAAACTTCCCTAACAACTGAATAATCTTTAGCGCTTCTGCAGTTGACTTTTTATCTCTAAAACTATAAAACGAAAATTGTTATGTCATTTGCATACTGTGTCAACAAATTTTGCTTATCGGAAACCAAAATTGTTCCTAACTTATGTTTTGTTTTTAAACAGTTTGAAAGAACTTAGTTCAACAGCAACCACACACAGTGATCCCGAGAGTGGTTCTCCTTGTCTGATGTCTCATTTAATGGGAAAGAATTTAGAAGTTTATATCAGTTGATAATATAACGCAACTGGGGGGTCACTGGGCAGTGTTGAAAACAACTGAAGAAAGGACTCATCAAAATCAACTGACTGCAATACTTTTTTTAAAATAAATAAACTAATGTTTTAGACAACCAAAAACCTTTTTGAAACCCAAAAAGAGTGCTAAACCGAGGATACACCTTTTTGCTCTGTGAAATAAATCACATCATCTACAGTGGAATCCCGGTTTAACGATCTTCGGTTTGACAACATTCCCGGTATAACGATAAACATTCGTTTCCCCGGCAAAAGTTATAGTAAAATGTATGGGGCAGAACCCCGGTTTAACGATATTCGGTTTAACGATATTCCCGGTATAACGATCGGGATTTTGTACCCCGAGAGCAAACTCTCTTTCCCAGTATATAACGATAAAATCAACATGACAGAGCACAGGAAATGCTGGTTTTATAGCAAAACAAAAAAAAAATTAATGCTTCTGTCAACAACTATTGTTCTTGCTTACGCTCCAGCAGCAATGAATACTGATTGATGTGTTTTAAACCGCTTTATAGCTCATTGTTTGTCTGCCTTTTAACAGTTCCCATAATTTTAACATTTGAACATAGAGCAAAAATGCGTGCGTCACTTTTTTCCCGGTATAACGATATTAGAAATTTGCCCAGAATATCGTTATACCGGGAATCTCGGTATAACGATATCCCGGTTTAACAATACGATTTTGACGTCCCCTTGGCATATCGTTAAACCGGGGTTCCACTGTATATGGTTCGTATACATTCACCAACTTGTCGTCCCTTCATTTACAAAGGCTGCTTGATTATCAACTATTGCAGGGAGTACCTTTCCAGTCTTACTGTAAGCGCTTTAGGGCCAATTTTGTACAATTAATAACAATATTGGCCTCCAATTATCAATCTTAAAAGTTGTTATTTCTTTTTATGCTGTATCTGGTTTATACTGTATTGGTAAGTCCACACTGTACCTGGGCCGCGTGTGACGAAACTGGGAACTAATTCAGCACAATCTAGTCTCTACACTCCAAACCCACAAGTCTTGTAATCAAGAACCTGCCAAACTGCAGATAAGAAAAATAAAGTTTTCTACTTACGTGGTGGCCGGGTCGGTGGCCGTGGTGGCCGGGTCGGTGGCCGCGGTGGCCCAGTTGGTGGCCGCGGAGGTGTGTTTGGTGGGGGAGGCGGCTCGGGTGTGCCGGGAGGCGGTGGTGTGTTCGGAGGTTGTGTATCTATAGGGGTAACAATATGTAATTAGTGAAACAAGCAGACAGAACGGATAACAGTTTAGCTGGATGAAACTACTTGGGGTTTACAAAAACTTTTCTTCGCTGTTACCTGTCAACTGCATGAGATGTATAAAAAATTAAAAATCCTTTGTTGAAGAAGACAAGTCAACATATTTACCGGGGGTACCGGCAGGAAAAGAAACACAGATAGAATGGATTATTGATAGGCGCTTTTATTTGCCCAGGGTAACTCCTTCAGTAATTTGACAAACTAATCGCTGTTATCAACGGAAGCCCTAAAAATAAGAAATATAAAACTGTTATATAACATAATATACGGAAATATTTGGTGCAATACCAAGTATTAAGTGCAAAGTGCAATAAAGATATGTCTTATCTACAGTGTTGATTATAAAGCACGCCGCCATGGTAGTAAAAAGCCTTCTTTGTTGTTTCTAACCTGAGTTTTGGTAGTCGTATCTGGTTACACTGCCTTGTTGTCCTATTTAAACAATCTTTGTTGAAATGAAAATAATTAGCTAAAAATTGCGGGCACTTGTTCTTTTGTGCATTCTTCACCAGTTCTTAGCTATTCTTAACAGAGTTAGCGATATGTAAGCTGAATGAATTAACTTAAGAACTTTTATTGTCTTACCCCCAATGTTATCGTAAATCCATTTGATGTAACCGTTCACGCGGGCAAAGACAGTATAGTGAGTGGTTGGACAGTTTCTAAGCCCAAAACTAACTGCTCCATGAAGAACCCACTTTCCGTTTTCCTTGCACACCAGGGGTCCCCCGCTGTCCCCATTGCACCCCCCTGATGCACCTGATCGGGCCTCCCCAGCACATAAATGTGCTCTTTCTTGAACGCTGCCATATTTGCGCCTACAATCTGCGTGAGACGCGATTGGGAGCATTGCTTGTTGGAGAATATCGGGGGTGCCAGATTCTGTTCGTCCCCAGCCTAAAGTGAGAACAGAAAAGAAAAAAATATTATTTGTACATATTTTTTGGAGCAGATCGTAACAAAACTCCAAACAGTTTTCTTGACGTCTTTTTGACTCAAGAAGTCACAGGAGAACAGACGATAGGACTCGAGGTCCCCTTCGAGGTTTGCCACCCGGGATCACAGCTAGTTCAACATCTTTATATTCGGGAAAAAAGTTATTTAAATCGAATAAAAAAACCTAAGATTTTTTATTCGGCTTTGACTGTAAAATCTGATTTAAACACGTACAACCAACCATTGCCGAAGAGTTCGTATAAGGCAACGTTTGAGGATAAGAAATTACGTGAACAAGAATTTAAGGGATACTTTTTGGAAACCGAGTATAATCAAAAGCCACTTTCTGGCGACTTTTATTAATGTTTTTGCTGCTATTGCCCTCTATGCCATATCAAAAAAAATTTTAAATGTGCTCAAACTGTCGCAGACTGAATGGAAAGGTACTCAAGGTATTCAAGGTTTTAATTGCCACTATTTACATTCATTGTTTACCAAGGAAAGGAAACAAATGAGCTTTTGAAGTTTTTTTTGGATGAGCTATGAGGGAGATAAAAAAGGTTTTGTAATTGGTAGTTTTTTAAAGAGAAATTTGAGCTGTAAGGATGTTTAAGAATTGACTTTGAACTTAATGTTAGATAGAAAGCGCCAACCTAACCAAACCAACGCTGCACTCGCGTCTGGTCAGGAGGGACGCGTTCGGTTTGGTACTTGATTGCCTTCAAAAGTTTCGCTCCTCAAACCTCCCTACCAACTCTTTCACTATCTCCCAAAATCTTGATTACAAGCCCCCCTAACCCTCATACCCTTAATGAAAAAGAAGGGCAGATTAAAACCGATATCCCATTTGCTATGTAAAGATCCCGGCTGCATTCTTCCCGCTTACCGGTGATGTAGCATTTTGCACCGACGCGAGCATCGCCGTTCGGTAGACAAACCGTGGTGACCTTGGAACTCAAGGAGACTGGGCGCTCGAGTTGTAGGAGAGCTACGTCGTTTATGATTGGTCTGTAGCCGCTGTGCTTGATCACTTTCTTCAGTCGCAGGGTTTGCTGAACAGAAGTTGAGCCCCGCCTGCGATGCGCACCTTGGAAAGATTGGTATAAGATTGGTTTCAGCAATTATACTCCAGAGGCATATGACTTGTGTGTACATAATATATGGTGTTACAAATTGATGGCTGAAGCTCACCTATATATTACCATAAATCATTCTAAAGGGCTAGTCAAAATATTTGGCTTCTAGATATGAGTATTAAGATAGGTACGCCAAGGTCACAAGAACATGATAAGATGGTCTTGTTTCTGTTAAAAAAATTTGTTAACAAAAATACAAGATAACGCCAAACTGATGAGGAAAAACAGTGAGCGCCAAGTGTTTATACCATACATAATTGCCGCCTGCGTCAGTGACGTCAACAAATCATTTTCTTTTCTTGAAGTATCAAAGTGGTAGTAATAATGGTATGGTAGTGGAGACAAAGCTAGAACAATGTTGAAACAAGCCATGTGACTCGCGCGCACTATAGCTTCTTAATTATACTTTAAACAAAAACTCACAAATTCAAACGTTTAGAAAATGATAAGTACAATAAAACTAAATGGGAGTGACGAAGTATATTTGTGTTTTTTTTTTCTTACCAACAACGACGGTGTATCCGCTTGGATTTGTGTTTCTTTCTACACAGTGCGCCGCTGTCAACACCCAGTCGGGTCTGATTAGGGACCCCCCGCAGATATGCCCGCCACGCACACGTAGCGAGACTTGCCAAGGCCACGCGTGGGGTGTTGCGTCTTGACCGTTGATGACACGCGAGTAACCCGGAGGCTTTTGGCCACAGCCTGAAAAACATGAAAGGTTTATTTATGAATACAAGGAAAAGATAAATACCGCCACTATCTCTGACGTATGTTGTAAAGATAAACACATAATAATAAACCGATAGAAAATCTTAGAACGAAGACCGGGCGTAATTCACCTAAGGTTTTGTTAGGCCTTAAGCCGGCCTAAACATTAATTGTTGTCCCAGTGACATAAACCTAAGTATAATATATAGCTTCAAACGAGGCTTTGCCACTGGAGGTGAGGAATTAACAATGCGAATTTTACTATAAACTCACGCAAAGGAAAAAGAAAAGATATTGATTCAAGCCTACGACCTACGGAACAGATATACGTCGCTCTATCCATTTGAAATAAGGGTCAGCCGGGAGTTTGGCCGTGGGATTTTAAGGACAATCTTGCTAGGCTCAAGCCTAAAGAAATACTACAGTGGCATATATGTTCATACAACATTTAGCTGTCTTTGAGCCTGTTCTACTTGTGATTTTGTTATTCCAGATGAATTTAGCTGGGAAAAAATCCAAGGACTTTCTTAGCTTAACATTGACTCACCCGATTTCTTGCTATTTATAGGAAAGTAAGACAACTTACCACTGGAAAGTCCAACCAGGGCCAGCAGTAAAATGAAAGAAAGAAGCATTTTCCTGGTGAAGATTTATCTCCAGTGATCAAGGTAACGGGCATTCTTGTGTTTTATAGTAACAAGCCAAATATCAGCTGTTTTGTTGCTATCAGCTGAGGCATCTATCTATGTAATTCAGTTCTTCTATCACGCAAAGAGCCCCTAGAAATGTCAATCACTGTTAATAAATAAGTAAATATGTCTGGAATAGAAAAGATTAGCATTTCAATAAGACTTGTGTTAGTACTTAAACAAACGAAATCAAAGACACAAAAAGGTTGAAACAACTGAATTTTCTGAAGTAACTTCGTTTGGGAAAAAATAATTTCTTAATTGGATTCATTGGACATCAGACGAAACGCCATAAGAAAGAGCTTTCACTCTTTTTTCTTATAGATTTGGACAAGTTACCGCCTGTGATTCTTTTAGAATAGATTTGGGCTGATGCTGGGAGTTCAGCCTCAAAAGACTTTCAGTAGAACATTCTTAATAATCTGTTTTCGGGATTTTACCGTAAGCTTTTCATTTATCGTGAGCAAGCACAGTTGCTAAGCAAAATGTACACTATTTTGATAAATCAGAAAAATATAATAAAGACAGAAAACTAAAAAAAAAAACAATTCTATGAGAAAGGATCAAGTAAAAGCAGCTATTGAATGTGCCAGTTTCTATGTAGTTTTTCCAGGAGAAAAAAGATTTTCGAAGCCGTTTTCCACAAGCCATACTAATCTGGGCAGACATGGTATAAGGCCAGCTTATGCAGTGAAGACAAAATCTATCAAGTCGCTAAATATTTTCTTTCAGTTATACAAACAGTGTTTGTGTTTTTGTTGAAATGTTGTCAAAAAGAATTACTCAATTACATCACATTTATCTCACCTGCGTGATGTTATCTTAGTTGCGTCAAAAGACTGCTAGATTTTGTTTTTCAACGGATCAACTAAGACAACACAAACGAAAGTTCTTTGAAATTGAAAAAGGCACGTTTTTGAAAACGACTCAAGTATTTTCATCTGTTTCAACAAATGCAGTCGAGTAACGTAAACACAGTTACAATTCTATTTTAGAGTTGTAATACAGAAATATGTATCGTAACAAAAGTAATTCATAGATGATAGATTGAGCAATGCAATTATTGAATGTTATGTTAATTGTTGCTAAACAGCCAAAGGTTTTGTTGGTTTTCTAGCGAGACTAGTTTATTTTTTAAGCTTTTTTCCAGAGATTATGAAAGTTATAAAATCCGAAGAGGCGTGGTGAAAAAGCTTGTCATCTTTCAGTTGTACAAACAATTTTCACGTTTGAGTTGATTTATGTTAACAAGAATTGAATAATGTGTGAGGTTATCATGCATATTTGTCAAATGAGCTAGTTTTTATGCTTTTCAACGAAACAGTTAAAACAACAAAAAAAACATGGTCTTTGAAACTAAGAAAGGCGCGTCAGTTTTGAAACAACTTCAGTTTTATCATCTGTTTCAACAAAACTTACCTAACTCACACACACCCGACAATCTGAAACTCTGCTAGAGATGATTCCCCCCAAATCAATAAAACGTATAAACATTTTTTAAAAGTTATTAAATTTTGATAGAAACAAACGTTTTCAACTTACTGATGTAAAACTGTGAACGCCTAAAAGTCACTCTTAAACTTCATACCAAATTTTAAACTGAACTAATTAGTTTCAAATCACTTGAGTGTTTTATTGCTGAATAGTCTCAAGGGCAAAAGTTTTTTCACAGAAATAAAACGAACAGTCTATTTAGAAGTGGCTGCAAGATAACACCCTTATAAATGACGTTATGATCTTAATACTTTGGACCCAGAGTTCTTGTGAGTTGAATAGTGTTATCTCGGTAGCAATAACTAGCTTTTTCAGTTTGAATTAAAAAACTGAGGTAAAGCTGATGTATTTAAAAATATATATATTTTTGCTACGTAGTATACTAGCTGGAACTGAGTGACTTTTAATGCTACAGTGAGTCTCGCGATGACTTCGCTATACTTGCAATATTTTTGAAAATGATGTTTTGAGGTTCTATCGACGTTTGATTGAGCATGTAAAACAAGTTGAAAACAGCAGGTGAACTTTGCCGTAACGAAGCTTTCTGGTTGTACTAGTAATTGTATAGTACATGAAGCAATTAGTGGACGTGTTGTCACGCTAACTTGACTGTTTCGCTGAGGAAAGAGACACAGCCGACTAGACTCTTTTAAACTATAAGTTTAAGGATTTTATGCTGAAAAAAGCAAGTCTAGACTGTTTTTAAGGTTTTTTGGAGGTTGCAGTGATAAAAACTGGAGAAATACAGCAAAAAGCTAGTTGAGCCATTGTTTGTCTAGTAGCCAGATATTTTCTTTCAGATACCTATACAAACAATTTAATTTCGCATTTGAGCTGAGTTTGTGTCAATAAAATTTGAATATTGTGAGATCAAAAGAGCTAGATTTTATGTTTTCCAACGAAACAATTCAAACAACAACACTTAAATGGCACGTTTTTGAAAACAAAGTACAGTTTTACCATCTGTATCAACAAAATGCCACCAAGCCACGCAATATTCCCTCCAAATCAAAGTAACATATGAAATGTCTTAAATCTTGATAGAAACAAACGTTTTCAACTTACTAGTTTAATCATCTTAACTGATGTAAAACTGTGAACCCTTAAAACTCATACCAAAGTTTCGAACTGATTTTGTTTATTGAATGTTTTACTCTCTTTTTTATATAAGAACCTATTTTTATAAAAACATGAGGTTGAAAATCGCCAAAAATGTAAGAACATGTTTAAAAAAAGAACATGCTGAGGTTGAGAAAAGGTGAAGAACCTATTACAAATAATTCATAGAGTGTTAATAAAAATTTTGCTATTCGGTGGGCTTCTTGACATAAGTTCCCAGATAACGATTTTACATCACATGTTGTTTCATTTACCAAATCGCAGTTCTTACAGGTAGATCATCTCTTGATCAGACAAACTGCCACGTAAGTCAGCTATTACTACATAAATGTACCACATACAGTTCATGTCAGTATCAAAATCGGTAAAGTTCGACGTTCTTATAAAAAAGGGGAATTGCCAAATAGTTTCAGGGGCACATATTTAGTTTTCACAGCAATAAAACGAACAGTTTTTGTTTAGATGAAGTGATTGTTCAATGCCCTTAAGAGTGACATTAAAATCTTATAACATTGGAGCTAGCAATTTTTGTGGCTAAGACGATTCTAGATCTTTAACGTTTAAACTTGTTTTATACTTTCTTACTGTATGCATGCATGTTGGAAGTTTTATCTTGAAAGCAATAGCTAGCCTCTATAATTTGAAATAAAAAAACTGAAGCAAAACTGATGTAGTTTTAAAAAAAGTATTTTTGGTACGTAAAATTACATCTAATCTTCTGTCGTAATGGAGATATTTCTATGCTATGACTTTCACAAAGATTTTTCCATTCTTGCAAATGTTTTTAAAATAAATTTTTTGAGACTTTTCGATATTTGGGTTGTACGTGGGGGATATAGAGTTAAGGGTTATATACGAAACGATTAGTACGGTTTGAATTGTTGGCAAGTTATCGATAAAACAAATTAAGTGACTAAGATTCATAGAGGATGTTTTAAAAAGTCGGTTTTAGTATTAAGTGAAGACACATATAAAGTTTCGAGTTGGGATGCACTCAAAGATTTAAGAGCGTTGTAAAGATTTTTGAGTTTGAATTGGGTTACAGGTTGTATATTAAAAGATAAATGGTATTACAAGTTTAAAACGTTATAAGAACAAAGATTATAAGAAGATTTGACGGCATTTGTCGGTTGAATTCTAAAAGAAGTTGAGCATCCAGTTTACTTATTTTTGTTTTTGAGACTTTCGAAGTCGTCAAACGAAAACGTTGTGAAAAGTTTAGAAGGGTAAAAGTGAATTTCAAATGAAGACAAGTTTTGATAACCCGGATATTTTGAAGCAAATACTAAGCGACCGCTACCAGCGTTTGATTTTTAAATGTCGTTACACGCCTTTTTTAAAAGAACAACATTTGTTATAAGAACAACGAGGCTCAGATTGGCCAAAAATTTAAGAACAATTTAAGAACAAGCTGAGGCTCGGGGCTCGATTGAACCAATTTTCTTTGGCTTTACAAAAATATATTCCCATTTTTTTTCGGGTTTGGGCCGAGTTTTTAAAAGTTTTCGGAAAGTTCAACACGCCAATTGGTTTGATTATGTCCGGCGCAGAAATTGAGAGTAATTAAGCTGTAATGTCGTTAATACAGCGGAAACCTGAGAGAATTAATTTGATTTGAATTATTTTTGTCACTGGAAATCGTCTCGGGAAAATGAATCAGGGATGAATTGATCAATAATACACTCGCCAATCAATCCGTTTTCAAACACACGTATTGCAGTTTTTTTTCGACTTAAACCACACATAGAAATAAGAACAAATTAAGAACAATTTGAGGCTCAAATCGCCAAAAACTTAAGAACAATGAGTCTTGGCCAAATTTACTGTTTCTTATACTGAAAAAAGCGTGTATTCCAACCACAGTAGAGGGTTCGAAAATCTGGGATGCCTTTCAAAGTTTAAAAAACGTTTTAACAGTTCAGATTATACACAACACATTTTACATTATTATGAATACTGCTCGCCCTCAACGAGACATGTAAGGATTGTTCTTAATTAAAAAGCACCGTTAGCCAACGAGAATAACTGCGTTTTGGATTTCTTAAGCCGCGAGGGCGCGTCTTCGCAAAGAAGAGTTGTGTTACGAAGTACATGCAACCGCTACTTTCCAATGACAGAAACTACGGTCAGGCCTTAGCAGGGAGTACCCGTTGTCACACTACTCCAGTTTAAGGATCTTGAGCAGAATTTTTTCTCGGTATAGAATATACGCTATTTTTTTTTTCTTTTTTTTTATAAAAAACGTCTTATTTTGAGCTGAGGCTGAATGAAGGATATCAGCCGAAACAAATGTCATCAAAATTAATACAATAGTTAGCCGGTTGATTCGCGCGTTTAAATATACCAGTATTTAAGAAAACCAAGGGTCCTGTTAATTACCACTAGACCACGTAAAGCAGGAGGTATACGGATTAAACTTGAAAATCCCTTTTAATACCTAAAGCTATATCATTGATCTAACAAGTTCTCTTCAAATTTTTTTTACTTGCATCCGACTTGAATTCAGTCACCCTATTCAATCACTTACAGGTAATAAAATTGAAGCAGAGTTTTGGTGTTTATCACGTTTATTTTACGCTTAGTTTTTCTACGACCGCAACACTAGACACTTCTGACTTTATCCAAACCAAGACGATAGGCATGCTTGTTTGTTTTCAGTCCTGACAGTGTTTTGCCGTAAAGTAACCTGAAAACAAGAAAAAAAAACAGGAAACGTTTATAATCACCTTCAACTTCTGAGCGAATTTTCAAAACTACTTTCTGGGAAATAAACATCAAGTAATAGCCTACCTGGGTCTTATCATCTTTTGTTTTTTATTTTTTTTGTTTTCAATTAAGTTGGCAACAAGCTAGTAAAACCAGAGAAGGCAAAAAATGAAACCAACAACGTATTTTTAACGAAAGACTGCACTTTGCCTAAGCCATTAAAGTACACATCCTATAACGTACATAACTAAAAGCTTATATGTCACGCATGCGAGATTCCTGTTATCACGCCTGATTATCACGCACGTTCGACTCCCGATGTCACGCGTGCTAATTACGCATGTAAAATCCCCGATTTCACGCATGATGTTCACGCATGTAAGCCCCCGATCTTACCTTTGATGATTACGCATGTAAGACCCCTGATGTCACGCATGATGTTCACGCATGTAAGCCCCCG